>JAZKJV010009586.1:0-213449 GCA_037367405.1 Ottelia alismoides | reverse complement strand
TTGTAGGAAGAAATTATCCAATATAATTAAATGTGATTTAATTATCATGGATAAGAATAATGTGGATAGAAATATCCAATTATTCACAATAAATTATAAATATGATTTATAATGTATTAGAGAGAGCTAATTAATTTGTATGTGTTGATTAATTATTATGTGTATTGGATACACATTGTGTAATTAATTAACAATATGAATTATATGTTGTTTTGGGTTGTGAATATGATTCACAATTTTTCCATGGCAAGAATGCAATATTCTCAAAGATAATTGTGAATTATTTTTGAAGAATAAAACACAATAAATTTGTTGCAAATAAATAAGAGAGATTCCAAGGAGATATGCAATCTCATGGATTTCCATGAGATTGCAATCTCCATGCAATCTCAAGGGGCGGCACATCATTCCTATAAGGAATGTGTGGCCGTCCACTTGGAAGGTACATGGAGATGAAATCTCCATGTATCTTCTCTCCTTATTTGTTGGGTTGATTTAGGAATAATTATATTTGATTTTGTCAAATATATTTTGACCTAAATTTGTTGCATTTTGACAACAACAATCTTGGCCATTGGATTGACACAAATCAATCTCACCCATTGATTTTATGTGTCCCATGGATTGAGATCCATGGATCCCGAAACCCTATAAATAGAGAGGCATACCATGCTCTCTCTAGACACATGATTATTGGAGCTCTCTCTCTCTCTCTCCCTCATTTCTTCATACACGCCAGCCCTCTCTCTCTCTCTTGTTGGTGGCCGTCCACCAAACCCTAGAGGAGAGAACCGTCGTCGCCTTCGCCACCGCACCGCCGCTTCGACGTTCTTCGGTTCTCCGTCTTCTTGGAGAGTTCCTCTCACTAAGGAGACGTTTGATCTCGTGCGACGAGATCAGGAGCAACCACGCTTGGATCATCTTCTTGGATTGCGAGGACAACGCGGTTCATCCCCGCGCTCGCAAGCAGTCTCGCCGACAATCGGACTTGAGACAGGAGGTCTCTTTATTTAGAGACTTGATCAACCATGCTTCAAGAGGTATTGCATTATACTTGTTGTGGTTATAGATGAAACGATCTGATAATGGTTCTCGGATCATGTGGTTTCATCGAATAAAATTTTTTTAAATTCCGCTGCACTGAACAACTAGTGTGACTAGTCGTTCCTCGTCGTATCCGATACGACCGATCACGCTTCCGTGATGCGTTTGAGGATAATTTACATATCCTTCAAGTGGTATCAGAGCCTTAGGTCTACGGTTTCGAATATGATTCGAAAACCGAGGACGACTTGGGTTCGTTAAGGTCGCGAAAGTTTTTATCGCATTTGATTTCGCAGATCTGTTTAGTAAATAAATTCGGCACTGTTTAAATTGTTTAAACACGAATTTAATATTGGATTTTGTTCCCCCATTAAATAAGGAAACCATAGGAACTGAGTTCGCGTAAATCGGATTTCGTATCCTCTATTTATGGTTGTTTTAATGAACATGTATGCACTGTTGCGGGAACAGTAGATTTTAACATGATTAAAAGAGTTAATTACTGTTATCATCTACCTCGAAATGCATGCAACTGCACTTAGGTTCTGTTCTAAATCAAGTTAGCAATCTATGAAAATTGAGTTTGCTTAATTTGGATTTAAATTGATTGAGATATGTTAATTTTAGTGAGTAGGGGTCCTTACTGAAATTACATTCCTAATCTAGAACCAAGTGATTGTCAATTAGTGAAATTAATTGTTAATTTCGTGAAATAATCTTGAAAAATATTTGTGAAATATTGAAACATGATTATTGCCTAATTGACTTGGCCCCAACCAATTAATAGATTAGATTTGATCTAAATCATAATTGGAAACCACAATCTTTCAAACTTGATGCTTGAATAGGATTTGGGAATTTGTCTAGCAAATTTCCTTATAATCAAAATGTTTTGATTATTACTATATGGTACAATTTCGGTTGAAGAACCGATGATCATCTCAAGTACAAATTAATCAATTTGGCATTATCCTTTCACGAGGCGGATATGGTGCCTAGTCGGAGAGCATTGGGGTTGCGGGTTGCAACGTATTTGGTCGTCCCACTCTCGTCGGTACTGGCCATGACAGCGGGTAGGGCCGGGATAATGTCCGAGGGATGAAGATGTATTTTTCTAATTATTAAATTCGAATTAATACGTATTTGAGATATTACCATATATATATTCAAGTAAAATAATCAAGTTTGATTGATTGAATTGGATTGATAATTAATTTAATATGATTAAATTGATTATGTCCAATTAAAATACTCTAATATGATTAGATCTAATAATTCTCTTGGAAGAATTAATTATGTGAATGTGATTCACGATAATTAATTAAAATTTGAATATGATATGGAGGATCACATAAGTAACATCCATGGTCTCCCGTCAAGGCGGAGGGTTCCGTCGCCAGGGATTGCATGTGGGAGACGCCTGTCCGAAGTGACAGCTCCTGTATGCAAGCGCATCTAGATGAGCTCGTCGCTTCTCGAAAGAGTAAGGACGTATGCGTAGTGACCCCAATATCGGGTCCTCATATTATTGGGGCGATATTGGATTGCGCATAGCGAGTTGTATTCCTGTTGACGGTTGGTTCAATTAATGACGGGTCAACATCGCCTTAGGGGGTGGTGGGCCCGGGTGTTAAAGACCGAATTGGGAGATGCAAGTTGGACTTGCAAGGCGAAATGTGTTCCCCCTTCTTTTTATCCGAGTTGTAGGTTCTCATATTATTGGGATGATACAAAGATAAGGAAGGAGATCCCAGATCTTGCTTGAGATATAATGGTAAGTATATCTCTTACATTGAAAGTGATTAAGGGAATGAACTTTCAGTGTTGACAAGGCAAGACAACTTTGATATAACAATCCTAATCAAAGTAAAATATGTATATATAAATACATACATCTATGCAAATTCTTATTTCAGATAATCCTTCATTAAAACCCACTCAATGATATACTCAATAATAACAGTGAAATATCTTGGATTGGACTCAATGACCCAGATATTGTACTTGCAGTTGAACACATAATGTATGTGGTTGCAATGTACAAGTTTCCTCATAATAACGAGGAATGACAATTAAATAGATGATAGGACTACACCCTAGGGTTTGTATGTCTCTATAGTCTTGGTATCATCAAATGTACTTTGGAAGTGACATGTTGATGATGATCATAATTGTCATATAATCCTTATAAAATTAATGAAGATATTCTGGCATACATATGTGCTCTTGACATTTATCATGAATGAGATGGTTCACTACATCATGCAAGAATGGTAGCTCTATAAGAGATGATGTATTCAAATTGTTTGAGTACCTACCTAAACCTATATTTTAAGAGTTTAGATGGATGTAGATGATGAGTGTCATTATTCTACTATCTATACTCTAGTCATTCATGAAGCTTCATAATATTCATATTGTATGAATTTAATGAATATGTATAAATGATGAAAAGATCTTACATTGAATTCTTTTGAATTTAACGTAAGAGATCCTTAGTCTTAAGCAATGGTTGCTCATAGATAAAGGGGGCGCAGTGGAAGCATGGGTTGGACCCAAGTAAAGAAGGAAAGTCAAAGAGTTGACCTACTTCTATAACTTACATATGACATCCAAAGAGTTGGATGAATGCAATACTGCAATAAATTGATGTGTTGATAGTACGACTATCAAGTCTGCCTAGAATCCTTAGAGAAGGATTAGGATGGAGCATCAAAATAATCTACATAAATCATTGATATTGACTTTGTTATTTGATAAGATAGAGTCTAATAAATGTATCTCAATCTTCTGATGACATTTGCAATAGGTTGCATATGTTTTAGAAGACCAGAAAATTTGATCTTAAGGTTTATAGTTATCGACAGGACATTAATGCAATTGTTGCAACAATCTCTGTTGGATTGATAGACTTGTTAATTTCAGTGGGAGAGCCCTAAGTCTTAGAGAATGTCTCTATGACCTAGATATAAGAATACACTCATTGTTTGTTTGTAAATGTTGGAAATAAACATGAATTCTGGAATGGACCTATCATAAAAAGTTATGATGAAGATATTTCAGAAAGTAATCTAAAATCTAGTGGACTCCACTAAATTAGAAAAATTAATGAATGGTTCATTAATATTTCTAAATACTGAAATTAAAACCTCTATAAGATCAATAGGAGGATGAAGATCATTTGACAATGATCTAGCATCGCACCTTGGACATTTGTCTATCGACTTGATCAATAGACTAGTAAGAGATGAAGCTTTAGAATGTCTAAAATTTCAAAACTTACATACTTATGAATATTGTATTCAAAGTAAAATGTCCAATACACCCTTCTTTGGGAATGGTGTAAGATGTCAAGGTATTCAGGATCTCATATATATTGATGTATATGGATCATCTATATCATAGTAAACATTATGGATATGTGATATCTATCAATGATTATGTATGATATGAGATTTCTTCTCTTCACCTAAAGAAACCTTTGAAATGTTCAAAGATTTCATAATTTTGGTTTGGAACCAAAGCCTGAAGAAAGATGAAAATCAATTTGGTCTAATCTAGGTAATTAATACCTATTAGATGAATTCATAATATACCTTATGGATAAAGGAATATCATTCCTATCTCACTCCTCCTAATGAACCTAAACTCAATAGAGTTGATGGGAGATACAATTGAATCATGTGTAACATGATTTGATCAATGATGAATTTTAGCATAATTATCCCTTAGTTTCCAGGTATATATGTGTAGTAGAGACTACAATGTATGTCCTTAATAAGGTTCCATGTATGTTGGAATCTAGCACTTGAGAGTACTACTTCATTAGGAAAATAAAGGATGGTATTGGATACCTACTTTATGACCTTGAGATTCTTAAAATATCTCATCTCTGAGAATGTGATTCTTAGAGGTTGAGACTCTTGAGAATCAAGATGAAATGAAGTGTAGGAACTCATTTAATCTTGAGAAGATAATGAGGCTCCTGAAATTGGAAACTTAAAGAATAATTAAAGATGAAACACTAATACCTCTTCAAATGAGTTTGAGGATGGATTCCATGTGTCAGAGAAATCTGACAATAATCGAACTTCATGTGATGAAGCTTCTAAAGATCCTAGCATGGATAGATGGATGTTAGTGATAAAAGTCTAATGTAGACTTCATATACAAGTGTTGTATATGGACCCTCGAGGATCCACCTATATGGGTAAGACCTGTAAAGGTGTAAATGGATCTTCAAGAGAAAGGGAACCTGATGAGAAGGTAGAGACCTTCAAAGCACGGCTTGTAGCCATGAGCTACACACTGGAAGAGAAGACATTGCTTGCAATGAGACTTGTTTTTCGGTGACCATGCTTAAAACCATCAGAATATTACTAACCTTAGCTACACAACTTGACTATTGCATCTTCAAGATGTAAGTCAATATTGCATTCCTCTAAGAATACCTCTTTGAGGATATTCACATGAAGTAGCCCCAGGGCTTCATAGTTGAGGAAAGCAAGGTGTGCAAGCTAAGGAATCCATATATGGACTCAGATAAGCTTCTTAAAGTTGGATCATAAGATTTGATGAAATTATAAATGTTATGATTTCAGATAGAATCTGGATGAGCCATGTGAAGCTTAGTGGGAGTGCATTTGTGTTCATCATGCTAAATGTAGATGATATCCTAATCATTTAAAATGATATAAGGATAATAATAAGTGTTTTATAGACTGACTATTCCATATCTTGAAATATGATTTCAATGATACCTCTTAGATCTTAGTTCTGAAGTTGTTCAGGAGCAAAGAGAAGAGGGTATTGGGACTGTCACATTAACAGTACATCTTGGACATATTCCATTTTATGGAAAATTCCAAGAATGGCTTCCATCAATTAAGATACGGTACTGACCTATCTAAAGGGACATCACCTCAAAGAGTTGAGGAAGTGAATGCTAGAACTACTTGCCCTTGGGCATCAGTTCTGAGAAGCCGGGTGTGTACTGGATGTGTACAAAAGCCAGATGGCTGCCATGCAGTGGGAGTAGTAAACTGTTACTAAGCCTACTATGGAAATAAAACACTTGGTTGCATTAATAACAAAATCTTCATAGATGAGAAGATTTTTGAGATAATGATCTCGAAGTCTTATCTTCAAAAGCTTGAGACTTTATAGATAAAGATCTAGAAAGTCTTAACTGTAGATACCTTAAGAGGTAGTGATCTCCAGAAATAAGGATATTCTTATAAGGATTATGGAAATACTGGTTATGATGATTGTTAAGCTGTAGTGTCAAGGACACTATAACTAACAAGATTGAGTATTAGTTGCATAAGATGCAACATTCGCATTGGATGCGAGCACTGTTACTGGGGATATGAAAGTGCCGTAAAAGGACTTGGCGTAATCTCGCGGGAACAGAGTGACTGATTAGCTTACCTAGCTATTTTCTAAATAGCCTATGATTGTCACATGAGTGTGAGTTTAAATGATTAGCCCATTAATGGCTCTTTGGACTAGTGGGAGATTGTTGGAAATGCGAGCCCACGGCGAGCCATTATGCAATAAATGTTATTGCACATATCTTCCCTGATCTGAAATGAAGAATGAATAATTTGTATAATAGGTCCCTTAGTACAATTAGGGTTATGTACCATGGCCATCTTAATAATCATGCAGCTGTTGATTCAACTATTGAATCATAGAGGCTGGTGCTTGGATGAATATCTAAAGAGTTAGATTGAGGACTCATCAAGCACCGTCAAATAATTATTAAGAGATGATCTCCAGCCTGAGTAGGAGATGGCAATCCTATCTCTGAAGGCTGATATCTGACCGACCTCTTGATGCAGGTCCTCTGCATAGGAATAGATATTCGGAGGTGTCAGATTAGTTAGGTCAAAGAGTTGACTTAACGAGATCGAGATAACCAAAGTCCTATATCGTATGCTGTCATGATATAGGCACGCATCCTCTGACCGGAGACAGATGTGTTGCTATATGTCTAAGTATGTACATTTGGCAGACCAATAGGTTGATGACCTAATCAAGGTCTATACACCGGCGCGCTGGTGTGCATATAAGGGCATATGAGTAATACGATCTCTCAAAGGGATCATACAAGTTCAGTTACTGAACCGGAAGACATGAGCTCACTCATAAGATATTGGGAAGAATCAAATTCCATGCGCATGGTCGTCTCGCTTTGGAAGCTTGACTGAATTTGTAGGTTTGATATATACTTTTAGTATATGATCAAGACCTAGGTATGATATACACTTTTGGAAAGTGTTTGATCGATACCAACTCCCAATGATCGAATGAGAAACTTACTGATAAAACCATGAAGTAGACAGTATAAAGTTGATCCGATACTTCGGGTTTAGTCTGAGTCTTCCAGTATGCAGGATGTACAGGTATTGGGAATACCTGAGGGTGATTTGATCATAAACGATTGTATAACCATGACGCTTCCATTCTTAGGGAGTGATGAAACGGGTCTGGATTTTAGTGACTCCTCTCAGTAGAGAAGTGATCTGATCTTGGTCCAAGTGTTGGACATTGATCTGAATATGATTCAGATACAATGAGAAGATTAGATTTACGGTCTTGATTTAATCAAGCATCTATGGGAGGCCCGCGATCTGGATTTGAGATATGATCTCAATATCCATGTCACTATACGTAGAACAATACAATCGCCCTATCCTTATCTCCAAGTATCTGCGGAGAGATTGCATTATTCTTGAAGGGTTCAGGAATAATTCCATGAGATCTAAGCAATGAAGAGATCATGATTAAATGTGATTTAATCATCTTAATGTATGAAGAAATTATCCAATATAATTAAATGTGATTTAATTATCATGGATAAGAATAATGTGAATAGAAATATCCAATTATTCATAATATATTATAAATATGATTTATAATGTATTAGAGAGAGCTAATTGTAATTTGTATGTGTTGATTAATTATTATGTGTATTGGATACAAATTGTGTAATTAATTAACAATATGAATTATATGTTGTTTTGGGTTGTGAATATGATTCACAATTTTTCCATGGCAAGAATGCAATATTCTCAAAGATAATTGTGAATTATTTTTTAAGAATAAAACCCAATAAATTTGTTGCAAATAAATAAGAGAGATTCCAAGGAGATATGCAATCTCATGGATTTCCATGAGATTGCAATCTCCATGCAATCTCAAGGGGCGGCACATCATTCCTATAAGGAATGTGTGGCCGTCCACTTGGAAGGTACATGGAGATGAAATCTCCATGTATCTTCTCTCCTTATTTGTTGGGTTGATTTAGGAATAAATTATATTTGATTTTGTCAAATATATTTTGACCTAAATTTGTTGCATTTTGACAACAACAATCTTGGCCATTGGATTGACACAAATCAATCTCACCCATTGATTTTATGTGTCCCATGGATTGAGATCCATGGATCCCAAAACCCTATAAATAGAGAGGCATACCATGCTCTCTCTAGACACATGATTATTGGAGCTCTCTCTCTCTCCCTCATTTCTTCATACACGCCAGCCCTCTCTCCCTCTCTTGTTGGTGGCCGTCCACCAAACCCTAGAGGAGAGAACCGTCGTCGCCTTCGCCACTGCACCGCCGCTTCGACGTTCTTCGGTTCTCTGTCTTCTTGGAGAGTTCCTCTCACGAAGGAGACGTTTGATCTCGTGCGACGAGATCAGGAGCAACCACGCTTGGATCATCTTCTTGGATTGCGAGGACAACGCGGTTCATCCCCGTGCTCGCAAGCAGTCTCGCCGACGATCGGACTTGAGACAGGAGGTCTCTTTATTTAGAGACTTGATCAACCACGCTTCAAGAGGTATTGCATTATACTTGTTGTGGTTATAAATGAAATGATCTGAGAATGGTTCTCGGATCATGTGGTTTCATCGAATACAATTTTTTAAATTCCGCTGCACTGAACAACTAGTGTGACTAGTCATTCCTCGTCGTATCCGATACGACGATCACGCTTTCGTGATGCGTTTGAGGATAATTTCCATATCCTTCAGCCCGTGGTGGCCTCTGAAGGAGGGCAAGGGGGCGGAGGCCCACAGTGGCCTCCGGAGGCGTGGGGGAGGGAGTGGAGGCTCGTGTTGGCCTCCGGAGGGGTTGAGGGGGAGGGGATGAGGTCCGCAGTGGCCTCTAGAGGGGTGGGGTGGGGGGGGGGGATGGGACGGAGGCCTGCGGTGGCCTTCGAAGGGGTAGGGGTTGAGGAGACAGAGGCCTGCGGTGGCCTCCGGAGGGGTGAGGAGGGGGTGGAGGCCCGCGATGGCCTCCAGAGGGTGGGGAGGGGGTGGAGGCCTGCAGTGGCCTTAGAGGGAGGGGAGGGGGTGGAGGCCCACGATGGACTGAGCAGGGAGGGGAGGGGGCGGATGCCCTCGATGGCCTCCAGAGGGTGGGGATGGAGGCCCGTGGTGGCCTCAAAGGGAGAGGATGGGGTGGAGGCCTGCGGTGGCCTCCGGGGGGAGGGGGAGGACAGCAGTGGCCTCCAGGGGGAGGCCCACGGTGGCCTCCAAGAGGTGAGGGAGTGGAGTCCCGCGGTGGCCTCTGAAGGGGGGGTGGAGTCCCGTAGTGGCCTCCGCGAGGGCGAGGGGGGGAGGAGGGAGGACCGCGGTGGCCTCCGGAGGGGTAGGGGTGGAGGCTCGCGGTGGCCTCTGAAGGGGGGGGGGGGGTTGAGGCTCGCGGTGGCCTGCAGAGGGGTGGAGACGAAGGCCCGCGGTGGCCTCCAGAGGGATGGGGGACGGGGTGGAGGCCCGCAGTGGCTTCCGGAGGGAGCGACGTGGAGGTGGACGCCTCCGTTGGCCTCCTAATGGGAGGGGAGGGGGTGGAGGCCCGTGGTGGCCTTTGGGTGGTCGGTAGAGGGGGTGGAGGCCCGTGGTGGCCTCCGGAGGGATGTGAGGATGGAGGCCCGTGATGGCCTCTGAGGGGGATGAGGGGATGGAGGCCCACGGTGGCCTCCGGGGGTGGAGGAGGCTCACGGTTGCCTCTGAGGGGGGGGGGGGTGGAGGCCCACGGTGGCCTATGATGGGGGGGGATGGAGGCCCGCGGTGACCTCTGAAGGGCGGGGGGGAGGGTAGAGCACCGTCGGCCTCCGTCCCCACTCCGGGTGGAGGGGGGCAAGGGGAGGGAGGCCCGTGGGGGCCTCCGGGGTGGTGGTGGAAGAGGCCCGCAGTGGCCTTTGAAGGGGGGTAGGGTGGAGCGCCTCGGGCCTCCATCACCACTCCCGGGGGGAGGGGAGAGATACTCACGGTGGCTGATAAATCATCATTCATCACTCTTTATTCTTTTATTTTAGCTCAAAATCCTTGCAAAACACCATGTAGATACTTGTAAATAAAATAAATTACCAAAATCCATGCTTCGTGTAAATACCAATAATTAACATGTTTTTGCGCAAAAATAAAAGAATAAAGAAATAAAGAAAAAGAAGGAAATAATTAGAATAAATATTGAGTGACCCGAACCCACGGGAGGGCCAAGCATTGGCCTGACCGCAAAATAAAATAAGTAGAGACAGGTAGGGTCATTCATCATTGCACACACTTCCTTCTTTGTGTATATATTTTATTTTCATAGAATAAAAATATATATGTTTCTCACAATTTGTACATATTTGTAAAAATATAAGGAAAATGAGAAAAATAAAGTAAAATAAAAATAAAATCATTTCTCTCACATATACTTAGATACCATGTATATATCAATAATTCATCTATTTATTTTGCACTTGTAAATAAATAATAAAAATCAAATAAAAATTATTTGATATCCCAAATTTTACGTTGTAAATAAATAAAATATAAAATTTGGATAATTATACAAAAATAAAATAATAAAAATAAAAATACAAAATACATAGGTATTTATACATGTATATAATATTATATGACGTATATATATATTAATTTATTTTTCAAAAAAATCAATAAAAATCACTAAAAACTAATTTGAAAAAAAATAAACATTTTTCATGTTGTAAATAATTTTACATAAAATATTTTTATACTTTATTTTGAATTTACAAATAATTCCAACCTTGGAATTTTGTGATTGGTCAACAGGGGATTGTTGACCCCCAGTTAACTCTCCCCCCTGGACCACTTTTTACTCGGACTCAATTTTGACCGGACTTCGCCAAATATTCCCGAATCGATCAGACCTCCATCTTCTCAAATCCAGGGCTCTGATTGTCGAGGGCGGACCCGTGATTCACGCCCGTCATCCTTCTTTGGGGTCTGATCCTTAGAATGCGCGCCCGATCCCCACCTTCTCGGACCTCAGCTCATATAAAACTTGACCCCTAGCCGCCATTTCACGCATCTTCGACCATTTCCTTCGGATCCGGGGACCTTCATTCCTTTTCCTTGAGTGACAGCGAGCTTGAGGAACTGTTGTAGCGAGGAGTGAGGAGCTTTAACCCCAGATCCGGTGAGTCATGTCGTCGTGCTCCGCCACCGGTGAGCCCGAGCCTCTGAAGACGTCGCTCCATTGAGGCAATGATCCCAGGAGGACCATCATCTCAAGCCCAGTAGTCTTCGATCATCAGGTACCTTTATGTCACCTGGCTTGCTTTAGATTTCCATTCTTCGATTTCCGACCGTCGGGCTTTCATTGGATATCCCGCACCCTCCGATCATCTATTCGCAACTCTGATCAGCCCATCACCTCCGTCAGACCACCATCCACCTTCTTCGCCAAGTCACTCATCCTGATTTGCCCCGGAACAGGGTATCGACTCTCCTCCATCGTCGCCTCACCGGAGAGCACCGCTCCGCCCTGCACGTTCACCCCCTTCGCCCGCTAACGGGTCGAGGCAATTTGCCCTCAACCCAGTGAGCTTCCTATGCAGGTTTGAAGTCCAGCGGACCTCATCTGGAGGTCCAACCGTCGAAGAACAGGAGCTCTAGTTCTCCCTAGTCGCCGGAGCACTCCAGTTGCTCCCGGCCTTATGGGAGCATCCCATCCGCTGCGAAACACCATCAGCTAATTGTTCCCTATCCTAGAAGCCACGGAGGACGCCCCCACCGTGTGTATTGGCCGGACGATGTTCGTCGATGAACTATTCTTCCAGGGAGTTCCTTCACCGTCCGATCAAGCCCCATTGGCAGTTCTGATCTCCATCGTCCATTATCCGAGGGGCCCGTAGCCGTCCAAACCATCTGAGGATCTGAACTGGGGTGTTAATCATCGAAGGGGTATCCACGAATCATAGACTTTAGATCTTAAGGGGACTTTGTTCAGTCGTAGGATCCCTAATAATAACAGTAAATTTCACTTAGGCACTTTCTGTTTTAGCATTTACTTTTCAGTCCTGTAATTATTTGTCATAGTTGTTTTTAATTTGGATAAATTACACTATGGACCTCAGAATTTCAGATTTTGCATTTAGTCCCTCCATTTGTGTTGCGAGTGCTTCGTCACGTGATTTTCTGGGTTATTTGCAAGTATAGGGCCCGAGTTTAATGAATGTTATGGTTTGAAGTTTTAGTTTCCATATTTGCATTTATACCCCCGTGCGTGATGGATTTGAACGTGTGCCGAATTTATAGTAAGAATTGTAGTGAACACCCTACATTTTTGGCGTGTGTTATATTTAGCCATTTAAACTTATTTTCTTTATATCTAGGTCCATGTATGCGGTGCATGTTCTATTGGCTGAATAAAATAGCAAATTAACCCCAAATCTCTTGAAATTTGGACACATGGCCCCTGCCACTGTGTAAAAAATTTAATGATTTTTTGGGACATTTCTATTTTGATTTTATATTTTAAAAATTCAAAACCCACCATTTTTGCTATTGTCTACAGTAAAAAACCAACTAAAAATACTAAAAAGCCTCCAAAAATTCAAAAAAAAAATTAATTTAGCTTGTTTTGTTGTCTTCTTGCTTCAGTACGATTTTTGTTTGATTTGGATATATTAAAACCCTAAAAATTTGAAAAACACTAAAAACCTTATAAAATCCATAAAAAATTCAGAAAAAATCAAAAAATGCAATCTCTTTTTTTGTAGTTGGGATTTTATTTGTAGTTGTTTATAAAATTGTTGCTGGATTTTTAGAGGCTATTTTCATATTTCTGTATAGCCTTTCAAATCTGGCTGTACAATAGCTTCCATTTTTAGCTTTCTTTCATTTTTAAAATCAACTAAAAATTATAAATATCTTAGAAAATTACCAAAAACACTTGAAAAATTACAAAATCCAAAAATATTTTTATTTCAAATTTCTGACCTGATTTGTGTTGATTAATAATTGGTTGAGTGTGCCCTTTTTGGCTTTGCCTTATATTTTCTTCATAATTAAAAATAAAAAATTAATAACCCATAAAATCCACCAAAAAACATTTTCTTCTAATTTTTGACTACTTCGTAGGCTTTTAGCCAATCTGTGCTCCTTAAGTTCGACCCTGGTCGCTATACCAGGTTAAATAAAATAGCGAGACTACTATTTGGACTGATTTGTTGTTATCTTATTTGGTGGTCTTCGATTTTCTTGTTGAGTCTGACTCGAGAGGTTGAGGTCGTAATGACCCTTGATATCTATCTCCCTTAGTCTCTCGATTTTCTCGGCTCATCAGAATGGCGCCATTTCCAGGAAGCACGGCTTAGTAGTCGATTTTATTTTGTAGTTTTTGTAGCTTTTCTGTCTATATTTGTATATATTTTTCATGTCATTTCATTTTCATATTTTGATAATAATTTGGACTAACAAACTTCTGTTTCCTTTTCTTGTGAGGGCCTGAGGATCGAGGCGGCTTCTTCAGGAAGACGACGCAACCACAGGAGTCGGAGGCGGCTCTTTTCTACATAGAGCCGCAGGAAAGCACGAGGGAAGCAAGCAGGAGTTTCAGAGCCGTAGAATAACCATAGTTAGTTGTAGTTAGTTTATTTTCAGCAGACTTGTTATTGTAATAATACAGTACCAACAGGGACACTCGGACTTTCTTGGTGTTTATCGGGGTCTGTTTCGTCGAGCACCGGTGTGCTCCGGAGACCTCACCGTGGTTTTCGTCGGTTTTGCTTTATATCACCTTTAACTGCTTATCTGATTTCCGAGGATTTAGCCTTAGACGTAGGATTTTATTTGACTGTGACGTAAATTGATTAAGGCCCAACCCTAATCATCTGCCTGCACCTATAGATCGATAATTAGACCTAATTAATTAACTCACTAAGAAAAAGTTGGCCTAATTAGACTTGAGTCCACATACCATGAGGAGCCACAAACAGTGCGTGCAGGATCCGTTGTGACCGACACCGAGTAGCTCTCAACATCGGACTCCAGACTTTAGTTTGATTACCCAACTATTGTTCTTCACGTGTAGAATTGCTTCGTCTAAGGTCGTTTTCCTCATGCATCATATTGGTAGTTTTATTACTGTCTTTACTTTTATGCGCGGATCACTCTACATGCAGATTGCTGGATTCGGGTATGCATCTCTTACTCTACATGCATGATCGTGTTTGATCGCGCATCGGCTTTTTTGCCTTCTGCCCCAGTTTTTGGACTTAAAATAATCAGGAGAACTAAAAAATTCGTTAGGCGTTGTTTGCTTGAAAAATATCTAAAAAAACTATAAATTTGGGATTGCTAAGCACATTTGAACCTAAAAGACACTTCACCTAAAAATTTGTCTTAGGAGAGTAATCCCCTCATTGTCTGGTTTGGATGAGCGAGAGAGTGACCCGCACACTAGGCTAGATCCATATCCGACTTCTTGATAGACGACCAACCTTTTATACGGGATAGTCTGTTGGGAGTATTGGATTCCTATCAGCTAGCTTAATCGCTCTGAAAGACTGACTTATCACCTAATAAAATTGACAAGATAAAAGACCGAACTTTTACGGTCATCAGCTCTGAGTGCGTAGGTGAATTGAGGGTTTGCTTTCTCATCTTGTGTGTTTTAGAAATCTCATCCACTTCCCTCCTATTCACTTTCTTCATCCCACCCTCCCTCCCTACATTCTCATTCTCCTTTTCCATTCCTGAATGATGGGTCACCCTCTTTCATGCTGATTCTTGCGGCTTCTTCATCTTATTCCCATCATTCTCGTCCACTCTCGTCGGAGGTCGGAACTCTGACGGACCTTCCACTCTTTCCTTCTCCTTTACATCATTCCTCTGAGCATGTTGTGCTAGACATCCGTTGAGATCAGACTGACCAGATGCGAGACACCAACGGTATCATTGCTGGGATGAGAGTGCACTCCATAAGCGAGCACAGAGAGCAGACACGAGTTTCAGACACCTCCGAAGAAAGGATGATGGATGAGCGTATAGACCATGGAGCTCAGTTAGCTTCTACATTTAGTCCCTTCATTCTTGATTTGGAGTTCATTCAGAGACAACTGAAATTTTACGGGGAGGTGTGTGAGGAGCCATATCTTCATCTGTCTGAGTTTGAGGAATTCTGTGTGATCCATGATTATTCTGATATCACTTCTGAGGATCTGATGTTGAAGACCTTCCCATTTTCACTTCAGTGCAGAGCCATGAAATGGCACAGACGATTAGGAAGGAGATTCACAGTGTGGGGAGAGCTACGCTTAGAGTTTCTACACAGATTTTATCCCTAGCGTAGAGCAGATATGATGTGGTCTTTGATCACCGATTTTTCAGTAGACCCCCAGGAGCCATTGCATGAGTCATGGCTGAGGTTTCTTGACCTCTTGAGGAGATTTCCAGATCACGAACTTTCGACGACCAAGATTATTGAGATCTCCATGAGGGGGATGACTGTTGATCCGATTGCGCTGGTAGTTACTTCCTGTGGTGGTTGACACCATAGCCCTGACATAGATTTTCTTACGGCCATCTCGAGAGCACTGTCAAAGATTCCATCTTCATGAGATGCATATGTGGGGACAACACATGAGTATAAGCCAGTACCAGTTGGGTGTGCCACACTTTATGAGGACCCATCTACTACACACTAGATTGAGGACATGGATTCTGCTACAGTATAGATGAGGGATGAGATGACTGCCACAGTAGATGTTCTGACCCAGAGACTGATCAAGTTCATGTTGGTCTTCCGGCTAAAGTTCGAGTCAACCCCGTACTTTTTAGTTGTCGAGTCATGGATATGAGATCTTTTGATACTCTAGGAGATGGAGGAGCCCACACTACTACAGCCATCAGTCCAGACATTTGAGTGTCCATTTCCAGACTACTCAGCTTCTACTCTACAGAGGTACTTCTTCGATTCAGACGGACATCATGATTCAGCCCAGCAGCCAGTACTCGATGAGGGGCAACACTTTGAGATGACAGATAGACATAGTACCATATTCGAACCTTTTGTCCTCCAGTTTGATGAGATAGATACATTCCATAGGACCAGATGACAACCAGCAATGCCACATTTTGAGGATTAGTTTCAGCCACATCGACAGCTTCCGCGTTGATGACCAGTACCATTTCCTATTTCCAGATTGATCAAAGGTAGACTTCAACTAATGAGGCATTTTTGTGCAAGGAGTGGATACTTGACAGTAGCGCAGACTTCCTTACAGATTCTGATCCTCCTTTACTCACTAATGATCTAGCATTACTCCCCGAGGGTTATCTGCGGGAGGATGCCCCATACGATGTGTACTCGGTTTCACTTTCTAAGAGTGTATCTGATCTGTCATATCACAAAACTGAGTCTTCTGATCTTTCTGAGTCTGAGTTGTCTCACCCCGATGACCCTCGCGAGGATGAGCTGGTATTTGAGATATTCGATGACGATTCTGATATTCCTTCATTTTATGCATCAGATATTGGTTCTTTTCATGAGTCTCCTGATATTGATCTTCCATATCTTTTCGAGACGGTGATTAATATAGAGGATTCTATGATTGATCCTTCTTTCTCCACATTCGATTTCTTCGGCTCTACACTTCCACTCCATTCTGATCTTGAGTTGATGATATCATTTGTGCTATCGGATCCCGATTACATCTTCCCATATCCTCGCTCGGTAGCAGACACCCACCTGATTGCCTACTTGGGTATCTTCGCTTATATCATTGATTTTGTCGTAGTTCATCTACCACGACTACGACAACAGTACGTCCTTCGCCTTACAGATGTCGTCCTGGACCTTGATACTTCATTGTCCTAACCTTTGCGCCCAACTAGGGGCTTAAAACCTAGCGCTTGTTGAGAGGCACCTCAACATTGTCCACTTTGTATATATGTGTTTCGTCTTGATTTATTCCTTGCTTCTTCCATTTATGATTTACACCCCAAGTCTCATTTAGGATTATCTTTGATATACTTAGGATGTACCTTATCCTAAGTATAGGGGGGTGTAAACACCGAGTTGTTACCTTTCATTCTGTTTCATTAGTCATGTCGTTTCCTATACTTAAGGAACCTTCACCTTAAGTATAGGGGGAGTAATGTCAGCCCTTCCATCTTGTATATATTTGTCTTCAATTCTGCCTCTGTTTTGCTGCCTATAATTAGGGATATTTTACGCTAAGTATAGGTGAGGTGGACCCTGTACATTCTTCCACTCGGATTTCCCTTCATGTATAGCTTGTTATACTTAGGATTACTCAATCCTAAGTATAGGGGGAAACACCGAGTCCTCTTCATTCTATTCTTTGATTCTTCATTGTAGTATACCATTCCTTTTCACTTCCCTATACTAAGCATGAGTTATGTCTTCTTCATCGCTCTTGAGTCACTCTGAGGACATCGTTCGAGCTAAGTATAGGGAGTGTCGTATATATTTCATATATACTTTAGCCATAACTCGTACTTTGTGTGAGAGTGTTAATAAATAAAATGGCTAAAAATCCATCCATAAAATCCATAAAATTTAAAAAAATTTCCCTGTACATAAAATTCTTCTTGCACATACATAGCTATTTATAAAAATCATTTTTGTACAAATGTTTGTAAAAAAAATGATTTGTGTAAATAGTTTGTAAATATTTTGATATCAAAATTATGTATATAGTATAAATTTTTTGTAAAATGGTCGAAAAAAAGTTTGCAAAAACCCTGTGTAAATGTTTGTAAATATTTTGCAAAACTTCGCATTCATGCTTACATCCATGTTTTAAACATTCTTCAAAAATTTTGCACATTTTCAAAAAATATAAAAATTGCATATTTGTAAATATTTGTACAATTTTTCCAATCATAGTGGACATATAAACTGGCCTGGAATTAAATTGGAAAATGGAGCTTGGTTAAGACCTTAATCCACCTAATTCTAAGAGGAACCTTATAGGTCTTAGGATTAAGACTTTTCAGGTCCATTTGGGACTTAATTCTGTGAGTCCACTAGGCTATGAGCATATTTCATCTTGATGAGCTTAAGTAGAGAACTTACAACCCATACATGAATCTCAGAGACAATGGCTTTACTTGCACCAGCACTTTACACATAGCTCTCCGCGGATGAGGTGGTGAGGAGGCAGTTTCCTTTAGCTTGGGGTAGCATATGAGGGTAGTACTTCTAGGCGGAACCTCTCTTCTTCTTATGGTAAAGGAAGTGCGTCTCAACTTGGTCTGTGGTGATGAAGTCTGAAGACATGAGTTGTGGGTTGTAATAAAGCTTCAAAAGAGGGATAGTCTACTGGCTCAAGAGGAAAAACTCCTTATGTATATATGTTGCACCATGATGATATGTTGTACATATGCACATCGAAAAAAAATGTGCAAAGAAAGAAAAGTTCCAAAAAAGAGGTGGGCCTGATTGAAAATAAAATACCCATCGGAGTGTATATAGCCAAATAAAGCAAAGCTTATGTTACACATGACCATCTCATTAAGCTTGCAGCGGGAGACTCAGCTACATTGGTTGGGCTCCCAGGGATACATGGCTACACTGGTCATGGTTCATTCTCTTCTTCCCCCTCTTCTTGAGCAGGTTGTACTTGAACTTAGAAGGGAATACCCTACTCCTCGAGGAAAGAGTTGCTATACTGAGGCATTAGAGTTACCTTGTTAAGGGGGGTTGTCGCTTTGTCATTTCTGAGGTGGGGAGCTACATATCACATACACAATACAAGGAAAGATTCATGGTCATTAGAGTTTGTGTATGTAGACTTGCTCTGATCTGGTTTATTGAGGAGTCTTGACAATAGATTGGTGGAACTTGGAGGTTGTTGAGTTTTAAGCTTAAGTCCAAATAAGGTTCCGACAAATTAATAATCCAAAGGCCTGATTGAGCTCCATATTTCAATTTAATGATGGAAAGTTTAATAATCAACCGTGATTTCCCCTCTTTTTCTTTTTCTTTTTCTTCTTCACTTCTTTTTCAAATAAGTGTTTGCTAAGGGACTAGCAAAAGTAAAGTTTGGGGGGTGATGAATCCTCATTCATCACTCTTTATTCTTTTTTTTGGCTAAAAATCTTTGCAAAACACCATGTAGATACTTGAAAATACAATAAATTACAAAATGCATGCTTTTTGTAAATATCGATAATTAGCATGTTTTTGTGCAAAAATAAACGAATAAATAAAGAAAGAAAAAGAAGGAAATATTTAGAATAATTATTGAGTGACCCGAACCCAAGGGAGGGCCAAGCATCGGCCTGACCACAAAATAAAATAATTAGATAGAGATAGGGCCATTCATCATTGTACACACTTCCTTCTTGGTGTATATATTTTAATTTCATTATATATATATATATATATATGTTTCTCATAATTTGTACATATTTCTAAAAATAAAATAAAAATGAGAAAAATAAAATAAAATAAAATAAAATAAAATCATTTCTCTCTCACACCCTTGTACATACCTTGTATATATCAATAATTCATCTATTTATTTTATCCTTGTGAATAAATAATAAAAATCAAATAAAAATATTTTATATCCCAAATTTTATGTTGTAAATAAATAAAATATAAAATTGGGATAATTATACAAAAATAAAATAATAAAAATAAAAAATACATAGTTTTTATACCTGTATATAATATTATATTATGTATATACATTAATTTATTTTTCAAAAAAATAAATAAAAATCACTAAAAACTAATTTGAAAAATAATAAACATTTTCATGTTGTAAATATTTTTAAATAAAATCTGTTTCTACTTTATTTTGAATTTACCAATAATTCCAGCCCTGGAATTTTGTGATTGGTCTACGGGGGATTGTTGACCCTCGGTCAACTCCACCCTGGACCACTTTTCACTAGGACTCGGTTTTGACCCGATTTTGCTAAATATTCCCGAATCAATCCGACCTCCATCTTCTCAAACCTAGGGCTCCGATTTTCGAGGGCGAACCCGTAATTCATGCCCGTCATCCTTCTTAGGGGTCCGATCCTTGGAATGTGCGCCCGATCCTCACCTTCTCGGACCTCAGCTCATATAAAACTTGACCTCCAGCCACCATTTCACGCATCTCCGTCCATTGCCTTCAGCTTCAGGGTCCTCCATTCCTTCTCCTTGAGTGACAGCGAGGTTGAGGGACTGTTGCCGCAAGGACCAAGGAGCTATAGACACAGATCCGACAAGTCACGTCGTCGTGCTCCGCCGACGGCGAGCCCGAGCCTCTGGAGACGTCGCTCCATCGAGGCAAAGATCCCAGGAGGACCAGCACCTCCATCTCAAACATCTTCGATCATCATGTACCTTCGATACCACCTAGCTTGCTTTAGATTTCCATTCTTCGAATTCCGACCGTCGGGCTTTCATCGGACATCCCGCACCCTCCGATCATCTATTCGCAACTCCGATCAGCCCATCACCTCCGTCAGACTTCACTCCACCTTCTTTGCCCAGTCGCTCCCCCTGATTTGCTTTGGAACAAGTTATCGACTCTCCTCCGTCGTCGCCTCGCCGGAGAGCGTCGCTCCACCCCGCACGTTCACCCCTTTGCCCGCTAAGGGGTAGAGGCAATTTACCCTCGACCTAGTGAGCTTCCTGTGCAGGTTTGAAGTCCAACGGAGCTCCACCCCCTCCCCACCCTCTAGAGGTCCAACCATCGAAGAACAGGAGCTCCAGGTCTCCCTAGTCGCCGGAGTACTCCAGTTGCTCCTGGCCTCATCAGAGCACCCCATCCGCTGCGGAACGCCATCAGCTATCTTTTCCCTATCCTAGCAGCCTCGTAGGATGCCTCCACCATGCGTATTGGCCGGAAAAAGTTCGCTGGCAAACTGTTCTTCCAGGGAGCTCCTCCACCGTCCGATCGAGCCCCGTTGCCAGTTCCAATCTCTACCGTCCATCATTCGAGGGGCTCGTAGCCATTCGATCCATCTGAGGATCCGATCTGGGGCATTGATCATCGAAGGGGTATCCACGAATCATAGTCGTCAGATTTTAAGTGGACTTCCTTCAGCCGTCGGATCCCTAATAATAAGGGTAAATTTCACTTAGGCCCTTTCTGTTTTAGCATTTACTTTTCAGTCATGTAATTATTTATCGTAGTTGTTTTAATTTGGATAAATTGCACTGTGGACCTCAGACTTTCAGATTTTGCATTTTTGTCCCTCAGTTTGTGTTGCACGTGCTTCGTCACGTGATTTTCTGGGATATTTGCATGTATAGGGCTCGGGTTTAATGAATGTTATGTTTGAAGTTTTAGTTTCAATATTTGCATTTATACACCTGAGCATGATGGCTTTGAACATGTGCCGAATTTAAAGTGAGAATTGTAGTGACCCCCTACATTTTTGGTGCGTGTTATATTTAAGCCCTTGAAACTTATTTTCTTTACATCTAGGTCTTTATATGATGTGCATGTTATATTGGTTTAATAAAATAGCAAGTTAACCCAAATCTCTTGAAATTTGGACATGTGGCCCCTGTCACTGTGTAAAAATTTCAATGAATTTTGGGACATTTTTGTTTTGATTTTATAATTTAAAAATTAAAAAACCCCCATTTTTGCTATTGTCTACATTTAAAAACCAACTAAAAATATTAAAAATCCTTGAAAAATTCTAAAAACATTATTGTTAGCTTATTTTGTTGTCTTGTTGCTTCAGTACAATTTTCGTTTGATTTGGATATATAAAAAACCCTAAAAATTGAAAAACCCTAAAAACATTATAAAAACCATTAAAAATACAGAAAAAACCAAAAAATGCATTCTCTTTTTCTATAGTTAGGATTTTATTTGTAGTTTTCCACAAAATTGTTGCTAAAGTTTTAGAGGCTACTTTCATATTTTTGAATAGCTTTTCAAATCTGGTTACATAGTAGATTCCATTTTTAGCTTTCATTCATTTTTATAAAATAAACTGAAGATTATAAAAATCTGAGAAAATTACCAAAAATACTTGAAAAATTATAAAATCCAAAAATATTTTTATTTCAATTTTTAGACCTGATTTGTGTTGATTAATAATTGGTTGAGTGTGCCATTTTTGGCTTTGCTTTATATTTTCTTCATAATTAAAAATAACAAAAAAAAATTAAAACCCATAAAATCCACCAAAAAACATTTTCTTCTAGTTTTTGACTACTTCATAGGCTTTTATCCTATCCTTGCTCCTTGAGTTCAACCCTGGTTGCTATACCGGGTTAAATAAAATAGCGAGACCGCTATTTGGACTAATTTGTTGTTTTATCTTATTTGGTGGTCTTCGATTTTCTTGATGAGTCAGACTCGAGAGGTTGAGGTCGCAACGACCCTCGATACCTATCTCCCTTAGTCTCTCGATTTTCTCGGCTCATCAGTGGCCTCTAGGGGAAGGGGATGGAGGTCCGCGGTGGCCTCCAGGAGGGGGAGGGGATGGAGGCCCGTGGTGGCCTCCAGAGGGAGGGTGGAGGCCTACGGTGGCCTCTAAGGGGGGGTGTGGAGGCCCGCTGTGGCCTCCAGAGGGTGAGGGCGGAGGACCATGGTGGCCTCTTAAGGGGGGTGGAGGCCCGCGATGGCCTCTAGGTGGGGGGTGGAGGCCTGCGGTGACCTCCGGGTGAAGGGGTGGAGGCTCGAGGTGGCCTCTAAAGGAGGGCGAGAGGGTGGAGGCCCGTGGTGGCCTCTGAAGGAGGGCGAGGGGGCAGAGGCCCGCGACGGCCTCCAAAGGGGTGGGGGGAGGGGGCGGAGGCCCGCGGCGGCCTCCGGAGGGGTGGGGGGGAGGGGGATGAAGCCCGCGGTGGCCTCCGGAGGGGTGGGGGTGGGGGAGAGGGAACGGAGGCTTGGGTGGCTGATGATTCCACATTTCATCATCTTTATTCTATCATTTTGGCCTCAAAAACCCTGATAAATGCTTGTAAATACCCTTAATTCCTACATCTTAGTACCCATGCATGTGTATGTAAATAGTGTACAAAATGTGGTTTTCAAAAGACAAAATTATAGAATAAAGAAAAGAAACGAAAAGGAATAAAATATTGCAGATATTTTATGACCCGAAACCCCGAGACCTAGGCATCTCGATGAATAGGTCGACAAGGAATAAAGTAGGGGGAGATAACGGCCAAAATACAATAAAAATACATTTTATTTTATTCATTCTTTATTCATTTTGGGACCTAATTTTAGTTCCATCCTTTACAAATAAAATCAAGGAACTTTGTACATGGATTGTGGATAATTAAATAAAGAAAAATACAAAATTTATTTCATATAGAAATAATGTACAGATAAAAAGTTATGATATGGATAAATTCCCAAAACTCCAACTTCCCAGACCTGTATCTCTAAAATAAAAACTCAAAACGCTTCAAGCTCACCTTTAATTGTATATAATTTTAAATAAGTAATTTAATGAAGGTGGTTTCGTATTTTGGGGAGCTACGGTTTGAAAGTTGAGTTTTGGACCCATATTGTATATTTATACAGATTAAAATATTCATGTTATTATTTATTCATTATTTTTATAATTTTATATTTTTATAATTTTGTAAATATTATGTATAATATATTTATACATTAAAATCATAACAAAATCCTAAAGAAAAGACAAAAATAAAAATACATGTCTGTAATACATAGGTATAATACCTATACCTATACTTGTATAATTAATACATATATTTTATTAAGTGTACAAAATACATCAGAAAAATAAAATAAAAATATATTTAAGTATATAAAAATATTTTATAAAAATATAAATTAATAAGCTAAAATAAATAAATTAAATTCACAAAATAAAAATAAAGTATTAAAATATATAGATGTGTATACCTATAAAGGCTATAAAAGGTAACTTATATTTTTATACCTCATAAAAATAATTAAAAATTATAATAAAATAGTTTATAAAATAAAAAATATTTTTTATTTAATAGTAAAAAAATAATAAATTCATTTACAAATTTAAATTGAATTAATAAAACATTTTCCAGATTTTTCTTGGTTGGTCCACGTGGACCAACCAGGTGACAGTCCACGTTGACCGACGGGTCAACTGGCTGTCCTCCCCCCCATGTGCCTCTATCAGACCTCATTTTGACCACTATTTCTCGATTTTTTCGAGGCTTGCTCTTGCATCCTTTCGAGTTAGAGTCTTCTTGACTTTTGATCCTCAATGAGTGGGCATGTCCGCCCATGTGCAACCTCGATCAATGGATCAACGTGACAGCTGCTACACCTCGTTCTTCCTCACCTGTCCGTCAACCCCTTATATGCAGACCCGAATTCCATTTCAAAATTGGAGTCCCTTCGGTCCACCTTCTTCCTTCCTTTCGAGCTCTACATGTGCCTGGAGGTGACAGCTCCGTCCCCGTGTCGTTGGGCAAGTCGAGGATGGCCAGAGGCATCACCACCACCTCCGCCATATCCGGCATCAAGGTTTTCCTCCTCAGGTATACCTCCTTCAAGGTTTTCTCTTTCCTTCTCATTTCCTAACGCATTTTATTTCCCGTATCTTTAGGATCCTTATCCCCCAAGAATCGTTACGTTTAGACCATCAAATCGCTCAAACTGCACATCGCTGGAGTGCTCCTCCGGCCACCATCTCGCACCGCCATTTCACATTGTCTTTCCACCACTACGGGGTCCAGACATTTTGCCATGGACCCTCTCACCCCTTTTTGCATGTCCACGTGCGTTGAAGAAGTACCTGAAGCTCATTTTGAGCTTCGCCAGAGACAAGAGGAGCCACCCAGCTCCACCTTGCCTTCCCGCGAGCTCCTGCCCACGTCGGAGTCTTTTGGAGCTACCAGCAGGAAGAAAAGGACCCCAGGAGCATCGCCAGCCATTTTTCAAGCTTAGAAGACTGCTGGAGCACCAAGATTCGGAGCGGGGAAGTTTGCCTCGATGGTGTTCTTCCATGTTCTTCATCCTTGCTCCTACACCGTTAGATCAGGCCGCACCTCCAGATCGAGCAGCCACCGTTGGATCTCCACGAAGCTTAGCCGTCCGATCCACCACTAGAGATCTAATCATGGCCATTAGCCGCAAACCATCATCGTGCGTTGTGCGCGCGCCACGTGGACAAGTGACCACTTCACAGCCGTCCAATCGCGCACGAGGAATTTAAGAGTGGGTATTTTGCACCTCTACCCTCATCATTTTGTCTATTTGATTATTAGTATTAAAACTTTCATTTGCAGTTATAAATGTTTTGTAATAATTACTTTCAAACCCCCAGACTTTGCATAATTGCATTTAGGTCCTCGCCACGTCACCTCACGTGCCTGTGCGCGTGAGGTGAAGAACATTTTGCAAGGACCCCCCTAAGAGTTTGTTTATTTCGTTTAAGTCCAGAAACTTTTCATTTCAGTCGTAATATTTTTGGAAAATTGCATGATAGCCCTTGGAACTTTGTAATATTGCAAAAATACCCCTGTCAGGTCACGCGCCTAGTGTGCGTGAGTCTGGAAATTTTGCAGTGACTCCCCACCGGGTTTGGGTATTTATATTTACTCTAGGAAGTTGTGTCTAACATTGTATATTTTGTGGAGAAATTGCACGGTGGCCCTTGGATTTCTGGATATTTATATTTATGCCCTTGCAAGTAGTGTAGTTTCTCTTTGTTGTCTCTATTTTTTAATGCATCTATAAAATCCCAAAAATTACCAGAAAAATAGCATAATATCCTGATGTATTGTAGTTTCACGATAAATTTTTATTTTTCATTTTATCAACATTTGATTATTTATAAAAATTCAAAAATATGCATTTTCAGCACTGTTTGCATTAGAAAATACATAAAAATTATAAAATGTTTTTGAAAAATTTCAAAAAAAATTATATTTTGTTTTTTAGTATCTCTTAACTCCAGACCAAACATCACTAAAAATAAAAAAAGAAAACTCATAAAAATTACAGAACCCCAAAAATCGTTATAAAAATCATAAAAATTCTATAAAAATCCTAAAAATACAATTTTATTTTATGCATTTTCCCTATTTTATTGTCTTTATTTTAAAATCAATTTGAGGAATTTTGGACACTGTTTGATATTTTTAATCCTCATTTTAATTTCGGCCAGCAACTTAGTTCATTGTGTTCTAGTATTTTTACCTTTAAAAATACCAAAAAAATTAGGAAAATCTAGAAAAATCATAAAAACATTAGAAAAATATAAAATTCACAAAAACACTTTAGCTCTTGTATTTTGAGTATTTTTTCCTATTTTTATCTCTCTCTAATCTCTCTTGTATTATATATTCTATATAGCTTTATATCTTAATTAAAAGAAAAAGGAAAGACAAAAATTATAAAATATAAAAAGAAAATATAAAATCAAAAATTAAATAAAAAATATATAAAAATGAAAAACCCAAAAAATAGCATTGGTGGACAAATCATCACCTTCAGTTTTGTGCATCATTTCCTTGGTCTATCTTTTTCGCTCCCTGAGTTTAACACTCTACACATACTTGCACTATACACACTAATTATAGAGTTATAATAAATTTGAACTCCACATTTGCTTCTCCTTGTTTGATTGATATTGTGGGTTAATTGTTGATTTAATCGGGATTTAGTGAGGGTCGCCGCAACAACTTTGTCTCCGCCTTGTGTGAGACATTTATACCCTCGTATCTTTTGATTAATCAAATGGTGCTGTTATTGGGGAGCAATAGCGTAAAGATCATTATTTTGTGACTGATTGTGATTGTGTGTTTACCATTATTTCTTCATTCATTTCCCTACTATTTGAATTACATTAAATCTCTCTCCACCAAGCCCACGGTTTCAACTCTCTTGCGATGTCAGGGCACTGCACGATCCCAACCTTGCCCTCTCATGCACGAAGTTCCAGGCGGAGCGCACATGCCCTGACCTTCTAGGATTCGCCCTATGCGTACGTCTCTAGGCCCCGACCCTGATCCGTGCTCCCATTCTTTGAGCTCCATCCCGTACAAAGAGACGAAACTCATTCCCTATGTTCTCCCATCGCGTGCGGTGCACTCCAACGATGGCGGCAACTCTCCTCACGATGGGGATCCTCCAATGACATCTTCCAGCCCTTCGGGGGCGTCGATCTTTTCCAAAGTGGGGTTCCCATAATGGTAACCCTAAGTAAAGAGGGAGCCCAGGGCATTCTTCATTAATTTTTTTCAAGCTCAATTCGGTTGCTGGGCCATAAAAAAAGGGAGAGAGAAAAAGGCGCATACATAGAAATAACCGTACACAGTTTGAGAAAGCCGTAAAAAAATGGTTGCACGACTTATAAAAACAGGAGAGAAGTCAGGAAAAAAGGAAAGGCTTGTTTAAAAAAAAGAGAGAAAGGGCAAAGTGATTTTTAGAGGAGGCATTTGTTGCATAAAAAATGTACGAGAAAAAAAAGAAAAGCCGAAAAAAGGGAATGACTCATCAAAAAAAGTGGGTGATGACTATTAAAAAATGAAAATAGCTGAGAAAACAATTGCAAGAAAAGTCGAAAAATGGCTTATTGGTTTTTATTCTCCCTATTATCTTGTCTTCTCCTAACTGGTCGATGTATTCATTTCGACCAATATGGGAGAATGGGGGAGTATTGTGTAGAGTCACATGTCTGTTCTAGATTCAGATGTCAGATTCCAAACTAGCCGGATGTTCAGACTCTATAGTTGATTATTCATACTCGACGGTCAGAGATTTCAAGTCTTCGATTCCAGACACGCACATATGCGATCTTCTTTCAGATGTGCACATGTTTGCCATCATTTGTCGTGGTCTACATCTTTTATGTTTCGTCCAGAGTTTTCATGTGAGCCATAGGGACTCTAGAGTAGAGGACCATTCCCTATGCCATGTGGGCAAGGATTTTCATGTGGTTTCATAAGGACTCCAGAGTAGAGTACCATTCTCTGTGCCAGATGGGAGAGACCCAGTTCTTCGACGAGGAGATTTCTTCAGACTTCATTTTCCAGTGACCATGGACTTCAACGAGGATTGCACTCCACAACTTTTCAGTTTGTCCCTTTCAGAAATGAAGCAGTTGTCCACATGTTGTTGGGGGGCCAGAGTTCTCCCTGTGGAGACTCATTTTCAGTTGCAGTGACTCTGACAGGCGCATTACACAGCACATGCTTTCTGATGAGGAGATTCAACTGACTCACACTCCAGCCAGTTCGTTCTCCTCTCCTGCACGGCATAAGAAGCAACGTCCTCGACAACAACGATAATTATGCGTGTTGAGTTGATATTGTATGTAGTGTCCTGTAGCGTGAGTTGAGTTTTCTTACTGTTTGTCCAAGCTGAGCATTGCATGCTCCAGATTGAGGGGGAGTGTTGGAGTATAAGTTGTATGCGTTACTTATGTAAGAGATGGGTAAATGGATCTCTCCAGGATCCATTTACCCCATCTTGAGTTTAGTCCCACATCTGCTGTCTGTGGGGATGTGGAGACTCAATAGGGGCTATATATTGACTCCAACACCCATTGTATTCGGATGAGAAAAGAAATGCATAGATCAACCCTTTGAGACGTTCTTCTGTGGTTTCATCCCACTCCTCAGGGAATAGGGTTCCACGTAAAAATCTCTGTGTTTCAAGTTTATTTTTTCTATTCTTCATGCTCTGTTTATCAAATCGCTTCCATATTCCTATTTTCTAGCATGGTATCAGAGCTATGTTATTTTCTAACAAAAATTGTGCAAACTAAAGATATTCTAAATAGATGTTATGGGAGATGAATTTAAAAAATGATGAAAAGCTTGAACATTATTAGAGAATCATGTTGGTTTCGTCCTTAGGGAATCTACAACTATGGCCACACTGTTTTCAAGAATTTGTGATAGAACAAGAAGGATCTTTATTGCTTTGGAGAATGCTTCTGATACTGCACTAATAGTACATGCGAGTTTTCAAGAGGAAAAAGCGATTCCCATTTGTATATCAACATAATAATAGGATATATGTGACCAAGTAGTAATTTGTGTGAGGACTCTGTTAGAATATTTGATAGGAGAAAAGAAGTCGGTGGAATATTTGTACCCATGGGCTCTCTTATATAGGAGAATAGCCCTGGGTTAATTACAAGATAAGTGCTCTGAGAAATAGCAATTACATAGGAAAGATATAACAAAATAATTAACCTAACACTCCCCCTCAAGCTGGAGCATATATATCTATCATGCGGGTTTGGACCAACACTTCTGAAAAGGACTTCGGACTAGAGCCTTGGTGAAGATATCTGTTGTCTGATCTCCTATGGACACATGAGATGTAGATATGAGTCCCTTCTGTATCAGGTCTCGAGTGTAATGGCAGTCCACCTCAATGTGCTTTGTTCGTTCATGGAAAGCATGATTACTTGCAATGAATAATGCGGTTTGATTATCTCATAGTAGTTGCATAGGAAGAGAAACTTCTATGGAAAGATCAGTCAACACCGATCTGACCCATATCATCTCTGCACTACCTTGGGCCGTGGCTCTGTATTCAGATTCTGCACTTGATCTGGCAACTACAGTCTGCTTCTTGCTTTTCCATGCGACAAGTGAGTGCCCAACAAAAATTGCAAATCTCTTAGTGGACTTCCTGTCCGTGGGACATCCTGCATAGTTAGCATCTGCACAAGCTGTTACCTCTAAGGACGTATTCCTGCTGAATAGGAGTCATGAATCATGTGAGTTCATCGGATATCTCAAGATCATATAGATGGCATCCATATGAGCCTTTCTAGGTCGCTCCATGAACTGACTGACCTTGCTTACTGCAAACATAATATCTGGCCTGGTGATGGTAACATATAAAAGCTTCCCAACAAGTTCTCTGTACCTCCCGCTATCAACTTCTTCAGTATCTTCATCATGCAATTTAATACTTGGATCCATAGGAGTCGTAGCTGGTTTGCATCCTGTCATACCTGTCTCAGAAGAAGATCCATGACAAACTTTCTCTGGGTCATCACTAGACCACGATGACTCCTGGCAAACTCTAACCCCAGGAAGTAGCGAAGAGTGCCAAGATCCTTAGTCACAAACTCTATACCTAGGAACTTCTTGGCTATCTGAATGCCTTGAGCATCTTCTCTTGTCTCAATAATGTCATCTACATAGAAAAGAATAACAACTATACCTCTATGTGTCTTCTGAACAAAGAGTGAGTGGTCCACAGTGGACCTTTTAAATCCTTGTTGCTCAATTAATTCTGACAGCTTTTGGTACCAAGCTCTAGGACTCTGCTTTTGGCCATAAATGGCCTTATGTAACCTGCATACCTTCTAGGACTCCCCCTCAGCAGCAAACCCGGGTGGCTGCTGCATGTATACTTCTTCTTGGAGATCTCCATATAGAAATGCATTCTTCACATCTAGCTAGAATAATGGCCAATCCCGTGAGGTGGCAGTTGCAAGTAATATCCGAAGCGTCGAGTGTCTCGCCACTGGAGAAAACATGTCCTGATAATCCACCCCGTATGTCTTGGTAAAACCTCGGGCCACCCAACGTGCTTTGTAGCGATCCACACTCCCATCTGCATTTTGTAATGGAGAATATCCACTTGCAGCTAGCGATCCACACTCCCATCTGCATTTTGCTTAATGGAGAATATCCACTTGCAGCTGACAATCAAAGCATCACTTGGAGGCGGAACAATAGTCCATGTCCCACGAGAAGTCAAGGCCGCCATTTCTTCTTCTATGGCTTGACACCACTGGGTGTCCTGTAAAGCCTCCGTATATGTTCGTGGTATCTTAACCACCGAAAGACCAACAATGAACTTCTTGTACTCATCTGACAGATCCAAGGAACATGAGCCGCAATAGGGTATTTGGCACATTGACGTCGTGGCTTCCTTAATGCAATAGGAACATCCAAATCGGCCACCTCATTGTCCTCTACAACCGAGTCATCCTGTAAAACTCCAGTGCCATCAGCAGTGATAATGTTATCATGACATACCTTTGGCGTGTTGGATGATATGGGTGGCTGTTTAGCAGAGGAGCTAATAGAAGACCCGCGAGTGTAAACAATGGGTAAAAATCGTGGTTCAGGTGGTGGTGGTTGTGGAGAAGATGGTGGTCATGGTGGAGGTAAAGTTTGCTCAAGTTCATCTGTTGTGAAAGATGGAGGTGGAGGGACAACAATATCGTCTGCATTGTTATCGGATAACCTGTCACCTGTAGGAGAGAAGTACATGATAGACTCAAAGAATGTTACATCAGCACTCACATAATATCTTCTACTCACTGGATCATAACATCTATACCCTTTTTGAGTACGTGAGTACCCAACAGACACACATTTGATAGATCTTGGAGAGAGCTTATCACGACCAAGTGTACAATTATGCATGAATGCCACAGACTCAAAGACCCGAGGTGTAAGGGAGAATAGGTCCTTCTCGGGAAACACAATCAAGAAGGGAACCTTTTCTCCAAGAACAGTAGACGGCATACGATTTACCAAGTAACATGCAGTGAGGACAACATCCCCCCAAAATGAATGAGGGGCACGACTATGGATCAACAACGTCCGAGTGACATCAAGGAGGTCGCGATGCTTGCGTTCAACCACTCCATTTTGTTGCAAAGTGTAACTACACGATGTTTGATGAACAATGCCTTGGGAAGTGAGAAAATCAGACAAATGTAATGTGGAAAACTCCAAAGCATTGTCCATGCGAATTTGTTTGACAGTGGTAGAGAAGGTATTATTAATCTCAAGAATGAATTTTCGAATAATACTACCAGCTTCAGACTTTTGTTTCAACAAGAAAACCCATGATCATCTGGAAAAATCATCCACAACAACCATATAATAACGATGTCCTTGTAGATCAGGGACACGACTCGGACCCCAAATATCAAAATGAAATAGTTCAAAAGATCGACTACTATGACGACTCGGACGAACAGGAAACGAAGACCGATGATGTTTCCCAAGCTGACAGGCTTCACAATCCAATGCGGTACGGGTAGATATTTGCGGCAAGACATGGAACATCTTCTATAGAGGTAGATGGCCAAAGCGGAGATGCCAAAGAAATGGATCCTAATGGAATAGTGGCAGCACCAACACATGATGGTATAACAAGCTTATACAAGCCTCTCTGCTCACAACCACTTCCAATCATTTTGCCAGTCAGTATATCCTGAAAACAAAAGTAGAGGGGTCAAAGATGGCACGACAATGTAGATCTTTAATTAGTTGGCTAATCGATAACAAGTTCATCTGAAAGTTAGGTGCGTGTAAGACATTCTAGAGACGCAAAGAAGGAGTCAGAGTGATCTCCCCCGGACCAACAATGGGTAGTCGGACCCCATTGGCAATGACAACAGAGCAGCTTGGTGCAAGTGCTCTGTAGGTAGAAAACTGCATCCTGTAGGCGCACATATGATGGGAGGCCCCGGAATCCATAATCCAATCTGTTAGGACCGAGCAAGTAGTACTTGTAAGTGCATAACGAGTACTTGATGAGCTAGAGGATGCTATCGCCAAAGCTGTAGCATATGTAGGACCTGAAGATGAAGACGAGGGTGTAATGATCATCTCACGGAGTCTGAAGACAAGATCATCAAAGCGAGCATTTGGAAGAGGTGCAACGTTAGCGTCAGTATGCTCAGTAACACGTGCATAGGCTGGAAATCCATGCTTGTGAAAGCATGTCTCCTCAAAGTAGCCTGGACGATGACAATGAGTGCAGGGGCAGCGGTTCCTGCCTCCCCCTCTACCACGAGGTCCCTGACCCCGAAAATGTGACGCTCCTCGTCGGCCACGAGTGGCAGCCATAGCGGATGGGGTAAGCTGGGCGGCGGATGTCGATGTAGTAGTAATCCTACTCAGTCTCTTATATACTTCTTCCATTGGTGGAATAGTCTCACCAACCAGAAGTTGAGTACGGGCTGCATCGTACTCATGATCTAGAGAGGACAAAAAAATGCCGGTCATCGTAGCATTTCTGTATGCCTGCTGTTGTTCCGTGCTGGCAGTGATCGGCATAAAGCTATGCAGTCTCTCAAACATGCCCCGTAGACGAGAGAAATGGGCATGTAATGGCTTCCCATTCTGCTTTGTAGAGAAGATGTTGAATTGTAACTAGAGAATCTTGCTCTCATTTTTGGACTGCCCATATGTAGTGGCTAGTATATCACACATAGCCTTTGTTGTGGGTTGATTCACAATATCATTTGCAATCTCCGTAATCAGCGTCCCGGAGAGCCATATACGAGCATAGGCATCGTCTTGCTTCCACGTCGCATTTGCTCCAGTCTTGTCTTTCGGCTCGGAGACTGTCAGAATGTGCTCCTTGTTATGGCACTACATCAGGGTGCGGAACTGCATAGACCATAGTTCATAAATTGGTCCCATCCATCTTAACTATAGGAGCCGGGCCTTTGAAGGAACCCGAGGATGTAAACACATCACCCTTGTTGTCTGACATGATTGATGAAGAGCCGCAGACCGATTGAGATAACCACAATATGCGGTCTACAATATCATATGAGGGGTAGGTTGTATGTGTAGACTCATACAACCATCCCTACTCCTTGTTTGAGCGTTGCTCCTCGTTCACGGTGTACAAGACTGCGTCTTTTGCGGTATGTGTCGCGCGGTTGAGAGGTAGTAGCACGGAAGAACGGCTAGGGTTGCCTGGGGACCATCAAGATGCCGCTGGCGGCACTGGCGGCGGCATTGTGCCGCAAAAAACGGGCTGGGAACCGCCTGGAGGTGGTTCTAGGGCTGCCTGGAGCGGTGAGGTGCCGCCTGGTGCGGCAAGGTGTCGCCTGGTGCGACACAAGGTGCTGCCTGGAGCGGCGCTACGGGTCGCCTAGGGCCGCGGGGGTCGCCTGCAGCGACGCTAGGGCCGCACGGAGGTGTACGGACCTGCGTGTAGCGACGCTCGACCCGCTGGAGATGGTGCGATGAGCCGCTGGAGGCGCGTGGCGGGGGGAGGGGGTGGAGGTCTTAGGGTTAGGGTTTTAGGTGGGATATCGAGACCCCGGTCTAGGACCGTTGCTCCGATACCATGATAGGAGAAAAGAAGTCGATGGATTATTCCTACCCATGGGCTCTCTTATATAGGAGAATAGCCTTGGGTTAATTACAAGATAAGTACTCTGAGAAATAGAAATTACATAGGAAAGACATAACAAGATAATTAACCTAACAGTACTATATTGTGCGTCACTTATATTATAGATGGGTAAATGGATCTTCCAGGATCCATTTACCCCATCTAGAGTTTAGTCCCACATATACTAGTATGGAGATGTGGAGACTCAATGGGGGCTATATATAGACCCCCATACCCCTTGTATTCATATGAGAAAGTGCGATGCATAGATTAACCTTTGAGATCAACCCTTTGAAGCATTCTCCCGTGGTTTCATCCAACTCTTTAAGGAGCAGGATTTCACGTAAAAATCTTTCTGTTATTTCATGTTTATCTTTATGTTCCTATGCTCTGTTTATCATTTCGTTTCTGCATTCTCTATTTTCTAATATGGTATTAGAGCGGGTTCGATTCTTGAGGAGTTGTTCTTGAATTTTTTTTTATTTTCGAGATTCGATTATCAAGTTGTTCTTGAAGATGATGATTATTTTTTTGCAAGTTCTGTCCAAGTTCTTCTAGGGTTTATGTTGAAACCTTAAATTCTGTTCAATAACATGGAGGTTGGTAATCATGCCCTAGCACATCGACAACACAAGCAGTGATACCTGTATTGTGGCTCAACATCGCCGCAGTCTCCAGATCCTAGACTGGCTGCCGCAAGCAAGCGCATCGATTCGTCTCCCCTCGATCCCTAGGCAAGCCCCAACAGCCAGCTCCAGCGCATGCTTCTTCCCTCCTATGCGCCAATCGATGCTGCACCAAACTCGCAGCAATAGCGCATCACGCATTGATCTTCGCGCACATACTAGGCGATGCATCTCTGTGTGCGAGTCCTCTGATTTCCTCCAAGGCATCTCCGCCATGAAGCCCAAGCGGGGATCCCGATCCAGGCACTATCCCCATCCCCCCTGGCAACTCCCGGCACAAATGGCTCCAGGCAGAGCCTCTGCAGGCACATACTCCGCGATCGCCTTCTGGAAGACCGACTGCTCCTCCTTCAAAGTATCCTCGACCGGGCCCCTCTTCCCGGGCTCAAAGGTGATCAGTGGAGACACTCCAACCGCGGTGCCCCTCCCTCGTGCGGCCCTAGCCCAGCCCTCCCCTCCATATCGCCCTCGTAGGTGATGGATCTCCATCTAGTCCGTTGTCGCAACCTTCATCTTGCCATCGCTGCCCCGATCCCCCCCCCCCCGCCCCCCCGCGGCGCTGGCGACGAATTGATGAGGCAGCTTCTCTCCAAGCGCCAGGCAGCATGCGCGGCTCTTCCCTTTCCAACGAGGCGACAATGATCAAAGTAGGGTTCCCAATTGGGAACCCTAGTTGCGTTTGAGAAAAAGGGGCATGTCAGATGACCTTCTTTATAAAAGAATCCTGCAGAGGCCCGTGCTTATTTTTTAAAAAAGGTGAAGGCTGAGTCTTTGGGCCATGTGTGGTTGTGTTTTATTAAAAAAAAGAGGGGTGAAGTTTAGTCCCACAATGGGCCATGCCTAGAAGAGAGAGAGAGAGAGAAGGAGGAGGAGGCATTTGTTTCAAGAAAAAAGTGTGTACAATTAAAAAACCGTATGTAAAAGATGAAAAAATTTAAAAAATGCAGAGAAAAACTAGAAACAATTGATTGAACGGCTTTTATTGATTTCAAAAAAAGGGAATGTTGGCATCTTTTTTTAAAGGGAAATGGATTTAAAAAAAGAACGTTTAAAAAAAATGAGTGCGGTGGCTATTAAAGAGAATAAGAAGAAAATTTTGAGAAAAAAACTGAGGGAAAATTGCGAGTTCAACTTATTGTTTTAATGCCTGTATCCCCATTTTATTGTCTTCTCCCAACTTGGTCGACGGTTGTCATTTCGACCAGTATGGTAGAAAGGAGGTTTATTGTGTACAGTCACAGGTCTGTTACAGATTCATATGTGATATTCTAAATCAGCCAGTTGTTCAGACGTATAGTTTTGCAGATGAAGATTCTCCATGCACAGTTTCAGACTCGACGTTCAGATTCCGAGTCCACAATTTGATGCCCAGGTTTAACTCGACTATTGGTTCTGAGTCTTCTGTTTCAGACACGCACATGTATGCGGTCTTTTCAGATGAGCATGCGTTTGCCATCTTTTGTTGTGGTCCCCATCTTTTCTTGTTTTATCGGTAAGAGTTTTCATGTGAGCCATATGGACTCCAGAGTAGAGGACCATTCCCTATGTCATGTGGGCAAAGATTTTCATGTGGTATCATAAGGACTCAATAGTCGAGTACCATTCTCTGTGCCAGATGGGAGAGACCTAGTTCTCCAATGAGGAGACTTTTCAGACTCCATTCTCCAGCGATAATGGATTCCGACGAGGATTGCACTTCCGCGGCCTTTTTCAATTCGACCCTTCTCGGATATGGAGCAATTGTCCACATGTTGTGGCGGGACAGAGTACTCCAACGAGGAGATTCATTTCAGTTGCAGTGACTATGACAAGCACAGTACAGAGCACATACTCTCCGACGAGGAGATTCAGTTACGCACACTACAACCCGTTCGTCCTCCTCACCTACACGACATGATAAGCAACGTCCTCGACAGCAACCGACAATTGTGCACGTTGAGTTGATATTGTCTGTAGTGTCTTGTAGCATGAGTGGAGATTTTCTTTCTGTTTGTTCAAGCTGAGCATTGCATGCTCTAGCTTGAGGGGGAGTGTTGGAGTATTATATTGTATGCCACTTATATTATAGATGGGTAAATGGATCTCTGCTGGATTCATTTACCCCATCTACCACATCTAGCAGCTTGGAGATGCAGAGACTCAATGGGGGCTCTATATAGTCCCCCACACCCCTTGTATTCAGATGAGAAAGTGCAATGCATAGATCAGTCCTTTGCATGGTTTCATCCCGCTCCTTAGGGAGTTGGGTTCCACGTAAAAGTCTTTTTGTTCTTTCATGTGTATCTTTATGTTCTTATGATCTGTATATCATTCCGCTTCCGCGTTCTCTAATTTCTAACAGACTCCAACTGGGAAGACATAATTTTGTTATTAGGATCGATTTGCAACTAGCCTGAGATTTAATCTTTGTATCTTAGTTATGGACAAATTAATAAAACATCCCACAAGGAGAGGTTCCTTGACACGTTCTTTGCACATGAGATTGTTTTAATGGACAAGACAAGAGATGTTGTCAACATGAATCTCGAGATCTTGAAGGATAAGGGTATTTGACTTAGTTGAATAGTATATGGAATGTAAATTCATTATTAAGTTACATGACGTCGGTAAAGCTTGGGATAGATTTCATTCCAAAGAAGGATTCTTTTAAATACTTAGGTTCAATCTTTGGAGGGATGGGAGAATTGGAGATATCACTCATAGAATCAAACACATAATGTATGAAGTGGAGAGGAGCCGTAAGTTTTTTTTGCGATAACAAGACACCTTTGAAGTTCATAGGAACATGCGATAAAGTTGCAGTAATGCTTTATGATAGAAGTGTTGGGAAATTAAGTATATACATGCGAGGAGAAGATATACATGCGAGGAGAAGGTTCATAGCTGAGATGAAGATGCTCCGATGGATATCTGGCCACGTAAAAAATGGATTTGACATAGTATTAGATTAAAGGTTGGTGTGGCATCTATAGAAGATAAAATAAGAGAATCTTGATGAAGGTGCCTTGTAAATACACTTTTTGCTGTGATAGTGTTCTCGAGCATCCCTACTTAATGTGGGAAAATGCTTTGATCTTGTTGTTATTGTTGTAGTGTTCTCGAGTCTGTAAGGGCTTTGTATTCTTCATGGATTAGTCTGCTGTAAACACACATACATAGATATGTTGATATTACCTTGTGGTGGGTCTCACCTTGAGACTCCACCCTCCTTAACCTTCAGAAAAAAACACAAAGAAAGCCATTTAGTGCTCCGGTCCAAAGGTGTGAGAAGTTGGAACAATAGTCCTTTAAGAGGGACTGCGAAGACCATATAAATGTTACAAGGAGACTTTAAGCAGAAAATATTTTTTTTAATCCAAGCCAGGGTATGTCCCAAATTAGATATGTTCGGAAGCAAAAAATACATGTAGCCGACTCCACTTGAAGCAGAAAAAGGCCTTGGCTGTTATACTATTCTACCCGGCTGGTCCTTTTGTGAAATTTCTACCTACTACGTTAATCTCTTCAGGAGGCAAAAATATAAGCTAAATTGATCATAAAGTGAATTTTATTTTCTGTTGGACTTCCATTTTAAAAGGTAAATTTTATTTTCTGTTGGACTTCCATTTTAAAAGGTAATATTGACATATTTTGTTGTCACCCTAGGATTGTTGTGTTTTTTTTTCAGATTAAAGATGTTGTAGATGGATTGTCATCTCAAGATAGTGACAACTTAGTAGGTTTGCGCACAAGAGGAGAGTCATGGTTAAAAGCTCATGATAGCTACATATCACACCTCTCTTCTTCACTGAGATCTGGGAATTTAGAATCTAGTCCTTCTAACAAACATATCTCCACTGTACGTATGAATGATTCTGGAGCTGATGCACCTTCTTCAAAAGAAGCAATAGGCGGCGGTAAGCTAAACGATACTCATGATTTTCTCTATAAACTTCAGAATCTACTCTATTAGAATGTAGAAAATTATCTATAATCCATTTTGCTACTCTAATAGGAGAAGAGCAATGTACTGAGCAGTTTGCTCCTGGTGTATATGTTACGTTTGTCAAGCTTCAAGATGCAGAAAACATTTTCAAACGGGTCAAATTCAGGTACCATATGTTGAAGTGATGAATTACTTTGCTTAAAAACCGTAACGAATTACTGATTACTATTAAGAAGAAGACGGAATGCAGTTTTGCTAAATGTTAGTGCAGGATAATCCACGTTAGAACTTCGACATTTCTCCTGCAGCTGTAATATTTCTTTTAACTTCTAATTGTTAAAGCCAGCAGGTTCATTGAATCAAAACCTATATGACATGCACTGCTAGATGGTGGTCAACATTTCTAATTCAGATTTATAACTCCACAACCCATTTTTTAGTTTCACTTATGCACTATAAATTATAAAATGCAGAGAGAGAGGTTCTCCATTTTTACTTTTATCCACCTTCAAGTTTCAGCATGATATTAAAATGGGAGGGATCTACAGAGTTTTTTCTTCACTGTCATAGCTGATCAGCAAGAAACTCTGAGTGTTAAGTCATTTGAAGAAACTCTGAGTGTTAATTGACAGTGAATATTTTATGGTGGATTTTGAAGTTCTCTAGGTAGCTCATTATTGACACCTTAGATTAATTTTGGTTTATTCATCAATTTGGTGTGCTTCGGGATCCTTAGTTTATCCAGAATTGTGCTTATACCTTTTTAGTTTATCATAGCTTTTTAGTTGATCACAGATTGGGAGATATCGTGACCGATCAGACCCTTTGTATCATGGATCACTTTTTTAATGTGATGGATCATTTATTTCGAAGAGAGACCATGGTCTTTTTCAAAGGATCTCCCAGCTTTGTTTTATGTGATCCATCAATCTGACACATCTGATTGATCATGTGGTGCTATTGGTTCCTGTTTGATTTTTTGCCATAGTTTGTCTGATCTATTAACATTTGATTTTGTGTTCAACATGTTGATAGATTAATTTGGTTTATACATCAATTTGTTATGCTTTGGGATTCTTAGGTTAACCAGAATTGTGATCGTACCTTTTTAGTTGATCACAGATTGGGACATATCATGGTCCATCAGACCCCTTTATATCATTCATCACTTTTTTAATGTGATTGATCATTTATTTCGAAGAGAGACCATGGTCTCTGTCAAAGGATCTCCAATTTTGTTTTGTGTGATTGATCAGTTTGACACATCTTATCGACCATGTGGTGCTACTGGTTCATTGTAACACTCGTAGATTCGTGATATCCATTTACACAACATTTGTAGTATCATGTTCGCTAGAGATCGTATTATGTTACTGAAATTTAGGGGAAATTTTTTGCATTTCAAATGACATTCACATTTAATTAATAAGCTACATAACCATCAATGTGTCACCAATTTATATTGCATTAATTTTCATAAAAAATTACATGTAACAAAAGAACTGCATTATGTACATGTATCCCAAATTGTAACATAAGAGAAAGAAAAGCATTTATAATATCCTGAACAAAAACTATAACACGAATACCTGTCTAGAGTAACTGTGGAAGTTCAGGTTCAACTGTCGGAATACTACGATGCATGTACTTATTCTGCAATCCATGCATTAGGGAGAAAAGAATATCAACAAAAGTTGAGCACAATCCAAATAATAAAAAAACCGGTAATTTAGTGGGTCCAAAAGAAAGCAAGTAAATAGGGTTTGACAATTAGATTTAACGTGCAACTTTCATAGAAACTGGTTTTCAAGTTTGTTCTGTATGCAAATCTCTTGACTTACTCATCCTACCCCATTTACCCATATTTAACATTTATTTCTATATTGATTATATGATTCATAATTACGCTATCACCTTATTATTATTTATAATTCATATCGATGGATCTTGGTATTTTAGATGGTGTGTCTCCTATTTTAATCTTTGTCTTTATAAAATTATTAAGCCTAGTGTATAGTCTATGATCTAGGTCTGAGTGTGACCTCACACTATGACTCTAAAATGTGAGGAATGCCTTAATGCCTTAAGGTTGGTGACCTCCATAGGCATGTGGTGGAGTGTAATGCATCCTAACTAAGTACCCAACACGTCCACTAGCTCCATTTAACAACTAAAGTCTCCAGTATAAAATCGGATAGGATTTCCATTCTTTCCCATCATATTTCAGATTCTTTAATTTATTAAATGCTTATTATGCTTGAGGTGATGTAGATATCTTTTCGATGTTTATGAGTCGTGTGGATGGATCTTAGTATAAGTGTAGATGATGCATCTCCTGTTTTGTTTCTTTTCTTGTTAAATTTCTCAAGCTCAGCGGATAGTCTGTGGTCTAGTCTGGGTGAGACCTCACACTACGACTCTAAGACAACAAGGAAGCCTTAGGGTTGGGGTGTCTCCGTAGGCATGCAGTGGGGTAAAATACATCATAATTAAGTTTCCAACACGTCCACTAACTTCTCTGACAACTGTGGTAGTACCTCTAAGCCTGATAAGGATGATTTTTATGATGTGATCTTTTCTCTTCGAAAGGACCTACTGGCGGAACTGTGACCAGCTTAACTAAAACTGAGCTCAACTGTAACCAAGCTCAACTGTATCCAACTGAACTATAACCAAGTACAACTGTAACCAAGCTCAATTGTAACCAACTCATCTGCAATCAAGCTCTCAAAAACAGTAACCAAAACTCAAGCAGTGATGAAGCCTCCGAAGATACTCATCCGTCTCGCCCACCCAGTGGAAGTGCGATCCAAGGGAGGGCTAGGCCTACTCTAAAAATATACCTCTGAGACACGGGAGAGTCTTATCGGAACAAGTCACTCTAGAAAAAAAAGGCTCGACCGGTACGGGCAAACAAGCTCGAAAAACTAAAATCGAGGGTCCTTCAGCTTAGACACCCTAAAGAACATAGGGTTAGTGGAACTGGTCTAAAAGAAAACCTGTGGATCCCAGAGAGGCATAAAATTGCGAGCGCTCGTAAAAACCGAGAAAAAGATTGGGATCCGAGACCTGCGCACTAAGCAACCGCTACCCTAACCGGGCTTCCTATTGCCTGCCCAGCTGAGGGTCATCGCACCCTCGCACAGTCATGTGTAAGGGTCACCATGACTGATACTCTTAATTATCAAACATCATTAATCATCATTGTTGACTTGATTTCTTATCATTTCTCAATATTTTTTGTGGTTAACTGTACAGATCTAGGTCTTTTGTCAATAATTTTGTCAATAGTGATTTATAGTTAGTAAAGTATACCTAAAGATTAATTCATGAAGATGATCAGTCTTTGTGGTCACAGTTTATCATTTTTAAAATTATGAGATTATCAAACATTCATTGGATATGGATTTAAGTTTGAATCAATGCAGAATTTCACTTTTCTTATTTAACTCATAATTTAGTGGCATGATTATTGATCTAAATTTTATAAGTCACTTGTATGAAAATACCTCAATGTTCTCATTTATCGGATCATGAGATCATAAGTTCATTAAATATGGATTCAAGTTTAGATCAATGTTAATTTTCCAATTCTTTTTATTTAATCATAAGATTAAGTTCTACATATTTAAATCTAAAACTTATCTCATATTGTGCATTAATTCATCCCCAAATCTCTGAATTATTGCCACTAGGTTAGTGGCTAATTGGTGTTCATAAAACTTGACTTAATTGTGTACAAGTTACCCTTAATTTGTCCTTAATCATCATGAAATCAAGGGCATATGATATTGTTTGAAGTTAGATCCAATCATATGTAATTCAACCCCAAATTTATCACATTTTATCTTGAAATCAAAGTATAGCAATGGTTTGAATTGAATATAGAAACAAGCATGGAAGGCAGCAAGAGAGGGGAAAAGATTGTACCTTTGATCTTCAAGATTTGGAGATCAAAACGTTGGCATCATGGGCTGAATTGGAGGCTCCAGTGGCCATTTCGGTGGAGTTTTTGGTAGAGAATAATAAAATAGGTGGGGTCTTGGGTGGTATTAATAAGGAAGCACCACTCTTAAAAGGTTGACAAGTGGAGGTGGATTTTGGGCAATGTGTAAGGGGAAAAGGGAATCCAAATGTCACTGTCTGCTTATGTATTCTGTACCAACAGAAAAATTCGATTAATTTTTTAAACCATTTTCAATTTCTTATTTAGAATATCAAAATCGTCCGCATTCACACCTCGAGTTTTGGATTCTAACGTATAATAGCTCGTTTCGACCGTCTCTGAATGACGACTACAATAAGTATAATATTCATGGGATTTTTACTCGACAGACCCTATAAACTTTTTAAGTTACCTTTATGACTTTTTGCACAACGTAATACCTCATCGGCCTTGTAAATTACCCCAATCCTCCACGAACTTCAAACAGATTAACCGTAGGGTTCGTAGGGTAAGAGTTGGGAAGTTTACGGTGTCGAGAGGGGAATTAGGTTGTTTCAAAGGTCATGGAGGTAATTGGCAAAGTTTATAGGGTCTGTCTGGTAAAAATCCTAATATTCATGTACTTCAAATCGAAGATGAATTCCCAAAATTTTCGAGATACGGACTTAGTTTTCGACTAAAATTTATGATTTTAAATTATAAAAGGATCTTCGATTGACGAATGGTCGATTTTGTTGGTCTTATTTTGTCAAATTGGATTTTCTAGTGGTCTCAGTTTGTTTTGCGCTTCGGATTTCGTGCCACGGCTTTTCTGATGGCACACATTACCATGCGATTGGCTTTTGATAGATTGCATCCGAACAAAATTTAATCTGGGATCTATGGATCGATATGAGTTTATACAAGATTAATTGAATTTTACCTGAATTTGTAGACTTTAACCATGTCAGATTCGAGTTATACGGATTCTGATGTTACAAATATAAAAATCTCAAAGGGAGTCCTGTCCTCGAAACTTGGGTCATGGTTACTATGTATGTATTCCATCTGGGTTCATCTTGTCATAAAAAAACTCAAAGGACTTTGAACCCATAAAAACCTCAAAGGAAAAACAAGCCATATTCTTTCAGTATATATAATTAAATGGGCTTGTTTTGACAATTACTTGAAAAGAGATGCAGGTATCGTGCCTGCATATCTGCCTCGATCACCCATATCACCTCTTCGACACCATGTCAGTGACATAACACCTTGACTATGGGAATTTCTTTGCTACGAAGCTTTTTCACATCACTATCGAGTATCTGCACTGGACTATCATTGTATGTCAAGTCTGAATCCATGTCAAGGCTTCGTAATTGATGCCGTGACGAGGGTAATGCACGTATTTCATCAGATTGTATATATAAAAGATGTTATGAATAACTGATAGGTGTAGATGAAGGTTACTCGGTAGGCCACCTTCCCTATACGAGCAGTAATCTCAAATGGTTAAACATATCATGGTGTCAGCTTGCCACGGACACCAAATCTCTGCACTCCCTTCATGAGAGATACTTGTAGGAACACCTAATCTCCTACTTATGTTTACAGAGCTTTCATCAGTATGAGAGATTAAGTCGGATATTGATAAGTCATATTTGAATGGATTAAGAGAAGATGATTGGATTACTTGAAACTCCAAATCCCTTCTCGGACAATCTACATAACATTTCTGGCAGCTATGTGTCGTCAGAAGCTTTCGCCTCATTAGATCAACAGCTCTCGTAGTCTCTTCTAAGAGATCTGCGGAGTAAAGAGCGTGCTCACCTACCTCACGCCAACTGAGAGGTGCGAGGCATCTCCGCCCGTATAGGGCTTCGAATTGTGTCATACCGATACTTGAATGATGGTTGTTGTTGTACGGGAATTCTACCAATGGCAAGTGGTCCTTCCAGGACCTTTTTCACTCTAGAGTACATATCTAGCGAATCCTCAAGTGTCTGAATGGTGCGCTTGATCTGTCCGTCAGTCTGCGGATGGTATGTAAAACTCATCTTCAGCTCTGTCTGTAGTGTTGACATGAACTGGTGTAAGTAGTGAGAGGTAAACCTCGAGTCTCTGTCAGACACTACCTTACATGTTATACCATGAAGCCTGATAATGTTCTTCACAGACATCCTAGCCAACCTAGATGGAGTGTAGGTCATGCTGATTGGTATGAAATAGGCTAACTTGGTAAATATGTCAACAACGATCCAATAGCATCGTGGTCGGCTGGTGTTCTTGGCAGTCTAATGACAAAATCCATAGAAATACTTTCCTACAACTCAGGAACGAGAAAGATTGTAATAACCCTGGTGGTTTCCTATACTCAACCTTAACCATCTGTCAGGTCTAGCATATGTTAACATGTGCCACATCTCGCTTCATCCCATCCCACCAGAATGTTGACACAGATCTCAGTACATCTTCATGCTGCCAGGATGAATAGACAATCGTGAACTGTGTGCATCATCAAGAATATCTCTGCGTAAATGCTCATCGTTGGGCACAACGGCCTGGCCAACCTTTCACAAAATGGACTTAGTTACCACAAAATCCTCACCTTCGTCCTTGATGGCACACATGTATCTGTCTCGAATTCAAGGATCTTTCCTCTATCCTTCTACTATGCGGTCCCAAAGACTGCTGAATCACGGAGGCATGAGAATAGATATGGGTGTACTCTCATTAGGATGCCAATTAGTCAAAGTTGCGAGCAATTTCCCACATAGCTAGTTTTCCGTATGTGCATGAGCTCTCCTACTAAGCGCATCTGCCACCACGTTTCCCTTACTTAGATGGTAAGAGATCATGCAATCAAAATCCTTCAGTAGCTCAAGTCACATACGTTGTCTTATGTTCAACTCCTCCTGATCAAAGATATACTTCAAACTCTTGCGATCTGTGAAAATCTCAAAATTCACCTCATAGAGATAGTGGCGTCATATCTTCAAAATGAAAACAACTGTCGCCAACTCCAAGTCATGGATGGGGTAATTCTGCTCATGCAGCCTTAACTGACGTGATGTGTAAGCAATCATATGACCTTGCCGCATCAAAACCGCTCCTAAACCTTCTCTTGAAGCATATGTATATACTACAGAATCCTGAGTGCCTGAATGAAGTGTAAGAATATGCACAATCGTCAATCTTTCCTTCAGTATCCTAAAGACTTGTTTGCGTAAATCATCCCAAATGAAAGGAACTCCTTTCTGTGTCAAAGTGTCGAGGGAAGAACAACTCGGGAAATACCACTGATGAAGCGTTTGTAATAATCCGTTTTTCCAAGGAAGCTCCAAATCTGAGTGACTGTCTTGGACTGCTTTAAAGACATGACTGCCTTAATCTTCGCAGGATCAACTATGATACCTGGTCTAGAATTACATGCCCAAGGAATGAGACTTGGAATAACCAGAACTCACACTTGCTCAGCTTGGCATACAACTTGTGCTTTTGAAGTGTGTCCAAGACTATATTTAGATCATTTACGTGATACCATTCATTTCGAGAATATATCAACACATCGTCAATGCACACAAGCACAAACTTGTCCAAGTATGGACAGAAAATCCTGTTCATCATGTCCATGAATACTACAGGGACATTTGTGAGCCCAAATATCATCACAACAAACTTGTAGTGCCCATATCGAGTCTTGAACATTGTCTTCGGAATGTTTGATTCTTGAATCCTCAGTAGATGGTAGCCAGATCAAAGGTCGATCTTTAAAAACACTTTAGATCCATGTAGATGATTAAACAAGTCATCAATACGTGTTAGATAATAACGGTTCTTCACTGTTCTCTTGTTCAACTGCATGTAAACAATGCACAATCTCATCGATCCATCCTTCTTCCTGACAAAAGGAACTGGATCACCCCAAGGTGAAGTGCTCGAAATTACAAAACCTTAATCAAGTAACTCATGCAACCACAACTTCAGCTCTCTCAAATCAGTCGGTGTCATGCGATAAGGAGCCATCGAGATCGGCTGTGTATCTAATAATAATGTGATCTCGAACTCAATATCTCTTTTAGACGATAAATCTGGCAAATCATTAGGAAATACATAAGGGTAATTTGACCTGCCCTGATGTCTTGAGCCATCGGTTCTTTATCAGATGTCTCTTGGACAAATGCCAAAAGTGCATCACATTCTCGGTCAACTAGTCTCTGAGCTCTAAATACTAAAATGTATTCCATTTTGGAGTCATGTAATGTACCCTCAAAAGTGAACTCAGGCAGATCCAGAATCCTGAAGACAACCATCTTCCTAAAGAAATTAACTAGGGCATGATGAGTTGACAATCAATCCATGCCCAAAATCAGGTCAAACTCGTCGAGCTGTAGTAGCAAATAGTCTGCGATCATCTCGTGACCAATAATAAACACTGGCAGTTCTCTGACTATCAGTCTTATAAGAAACAACTAGCCACCTGGCCCATGGATGTGACATGGGGGATCGAGGGCCTCTACAACTCTATCTATTGAAGTTAGAAATCTCGAAGCTCCTTCATTGCTCCAGAATCAATTAAAAGTAGAAAGGTCGGCTCTAGATGCCATGGTTTTGTATAAGAACCAATGCCATTAATTACAATAGTTGGTGTGCAAGAACGGATGTGCTGGATCTGATCAGATCATGCGACTGAGAAGAAGACATGATCGTGCAGCTCTGATGCGATCAGATCGATCACATCAAAATGGTTGGGAGTGATGGTTGGCTGCTAAGAAGAGGTGGGCCACATGGCTAGCAGAGGGGTTACCACATGGCCCAATAGGAGTTAAAAGAAAAGAAAAGTTGTTAGTAAAATAAAAATAAATTAGTTACGAGTCTCAAATCAAAAATGTTGAATGTGAAACTTGTAGATCTTTTTGAGATCTACAAGTTTCATGTCGAACACAAAGTCAAAATAGGTCATATATACGTACTATAAATTTGTAAGTATATTTAAGGATTAAAAAACGCTTGTTTTAATTATTTTGATATTTTTAGTAGTTTTAATGTGGAACTAACGTCAAAACAAATATATGCAATATTTATCTAATTTTTAGATAATTTTTTGACATTAATGAAACACAAAAAATAAAGCACTTTAATATAAGTATTTATATACATTAATTAGGATTAATTAAATACACAGGGTCATATGTTAATTAATGTTAAATAGAGTTAGATTTTATTGAATAGTTAAGTAAGAGGGATAATAAATAATAATTGTGATGATAGATAATGGATTTATCACCTGCCATGAATCCGAATTGGTTTTCTTTTACTTTGGATACTTTCCTCAACCTTCTTTCTATCACACGTTCCAAATTTTCTTACTGTGTCATCAACTTTATACCTTTGTAATTTCTACAATTTTGAATGTCTCCTTTGTTCTTATAAAGAGACACCATGATGTTTCTCCTTCAATCTTTAATCATTTTCTTGCTTCGTCAAATAACATTGAATAAATTTGTAAGCCAAGCCCAACCATGCTCATCTAACTCTATATACCTTTATAGGAATGTTATCAGGTCCTACACCTTTCCCAGGTCTCGTAACCTCCAAATCCTCCTCTTCTTCCTTTCTTTGTATTCGTCTATAGCTTGTAATCATTTCATCTAAATCAATTTGTGGTGCATAAAATGAGATGGTATTCAGTCTTTCTTCTTCAAGCGCCAATTTTAACAAAGTAATTTGATCCCTGAATCTTTGCACCTCAACCACACTATCCTTCAAATCATTATGAACAACCACTCCAACACCATTTCTGCGCTTATCTTTGCCTGAATACCAAAGTTTAAAGCATGTCTTCTTGATCTCCCTTGCTTTTTCTCCAACCCATTTTGTCTCTTGGAGAGATAGTATCCGAATCTTCATTCTTTCCACCGTGTCTACTATCTCCATCGATTTGCTAGTCTAAGTGCCAATATTCCAATTGACTATCTGCAACTTCCTTTGCAACCACTTTTGGACTAACTTCTTTACTTGCATGCGCCCACCATGTGAGAACCCTTGCAAATTTTGGAATGCATCCGGGTGGCAATGCGGCAAAACTAGTTTATTTACTCGCATGCATTCCTCATGCGAGAACCCTTACAAATTTTGATCTACATCCGGACAACGATATATCGGTCCTTACCAACTTCTCATTGCATTCGGACGATGCAACGCGCCCCTATTAGGGAATACCCCAACGGAATCTTAATGCTTGCTTAAATCCTTGTTCAAAAGTTCCGAACTATTTTGAGATAAATTTCTAAATAGTATTTTTTAAAAGATCGCTATTTACTTATTCATTTGTCTTACACTGGATGCCGACTACCTAACGTGCAACCCTCAATTTACCCGAATTTGAGACCAACCATTCCTAATTCCAATGATCAGAATATATAGTAAAATAAATCAAACAGCCTAAGTAAGCAAAACTCCCCATTTCTTTTTTTTCACAGGAATCAAATTTTGCTGCTTCTCTCATTTGAAATCTAAATCGACAAAAGATCCAATTATGATGTTGCTCGTTTCTTGTTTACCGTGCAGTAAAAGAAGGTTTAATGAGCAACAAGCAGCCGTGTGGTGGAGGGAAAACCAAGATCGGGTGTTTAAAAAATATGGTCTTCGTACGGAGGACACTGGTCAGCCTCCTCCCATCGGTGCAAGTTCTGAGGAAGATGTTATCGCGGCATCTCCATCTTAGCTGTTAGGTTTGTCTCTAGATCGCCATTTATGCAGAAACCCCGTATTTGCAGTTTAAACCGATTTATTAATTGATGCTGACTTTAAATTTCAACAGCAACCAGTGGCATCTCCAAACTGCTGAGCCTGATCCCAACTATTCCACTCCAATGATCAGAGTTATATTGATGTAGGATTCGTTGCTTTCATCAATCATCTGCGCTACTGTCTCGATTTTAAGATGCTCATGAGAGCTTAGGGGAAAGTAATTTAAAGTCACTTTGAATTAGTCAGCAGTTTCATTTTATTGATTGGTTGAAATAACTATCTTGATCCCTCCTTGTATCGGGTAAAAGATGGAGTTTTAGGAAATTTCGCAGTGGTCTGCGGCTCCATATGCAAAGTTGATATATTGAATCAGTTGCCTGTGCTCTTTAGCCGTGGACGTACTATTGTCTCTGTCTGAGTGCCGCGGATTGAAATTCGGTTGTACCTGTCTTGTATAGATACATGATTGTTGGAGAAAAGTTCCGGTGTAGGTCACTGTATGCTGGAAATTCTAACTTTGCTCTCGATTTGAAAAATGCCTGACAACTTGGCTATCAATTCAAAAAAAAAAAAACACTTGGGCCAGACTCCTCTCGGGTTGAATGTTTCTGCCAACCTCATCTCCCTTGGTGTGTTGTAAAGGAAGTAATTTTGACGATCAATTTGGTTTTCTTTCTAAATTTAGAATTCAAATTTCGAATACTAATATAGTTGATAATTCCAATGAACAACAGGCTCATTAGGAAAATGATAACCCTCATCTATCACGTTACCCTCCGATGATTGAGACTAAATCTTTTTTAATATCATTAGTTTTGGAATCAACCATCCACCCCCCCCCCCTTCTCACCATTAGAGTAGGAAAGTGATGCTAGTTGATCCTCTCCCTCAATTCCTCTCATGTTCTCTCCATCACCAAAACCCTTTGCCATGCTGCTCATGCACCTCCTCTTCTCGCCCCCACACCTCTCCCCTTGCCATCATGTCATTCCACCTAGTGCTCCATCACCTCTCGTATCACCCCGGCACTACACTTGACCCTTGTATCTTCATTATAAAAATTAAATATGAAGCTATAAAAAATAAAAAGAAAAGCGAAGTTGTAAAATAAAGGGTTTTGTCACTTGTGCCCTTCTTAATTTTATAATATCAGTTATACCTCCTTTTTTTGTAATGTCAGTTGTACCCTTGACTTCTTGCAAATTTCACAGTTTTATCCTTTCGTTAGGGTAAAGTAGGGCATAATTGATATTACCGAAGAGTAGAACAATGATTTTTTTACGAAGTCAGAGGCACAATTGATATTACCAAAAAGGAAGAGGCGCAATTGATATTACAGAAGTTAAGAAGGGTACAAGTGAGAAAACTCAAATAAATATGATGTTAAGCATAACAAATATAATAGTAAATAAAGATAAGTTCAAAATTGTATCTAAAAAATCATAATAAATAATTATTCCTTATACAACTAATATATTCTTATACAACATTGATAATTCACTATTTGGCTATGATAAAATTGTACTATTGTAATACATACCTAAAACGATCGATCAGAACCACGTTTAAGAAATCTTGGTGAAGAGAGCGTGACTTATTTTTATCCTAGATAAGTCTAGGATCGTACTCAGGGATATTGTTGATTAAATTATTTAATCTAGGTTAAATATATAAATTATCTAATTTAGTGATATTTGGATCAAGGTACATATGCATACGCAATGCATGCAATTTGTATAATTGTACACAATATCATGGAACAGAATGAATATTGAATAATGCAGACAATCACACAAATGTAAAATGACTCTTGAATTAAATTCTAAGCATATAATCCAATTATGTACAACTTGGTCTCAAATATGATTTAATTTGAAGCTCCAATATCTTTGTTTGAGTCAGTGCACCTAACTAATAAGGAACCTTCATTGCTTAATATACATTTAGCAATCAATCAGTAAATTAATAGTGCGGAATCAAGAAATAAGTCACCTAATTAAATTCTAAATGTAATAAGCTAATCAGGGCCTATTTAATTTCAAAAAAATAGAGTTAGGATTAAATTATTTCAAAAAATGGAGTTAGGGTTAATTTATGGCATTTAAAATAGGGTTCAAGAATCACTAAATTTCTCTGATCAATTAATGATTAAATACATGCAACATCATGAACTAATTATGTCATTAGATAGATAATGATCAGAGCTTTAAAACAAGGCGAATTTCATTAAATTTTGATTTAGTATGCAAAATTTATTAAACAAATACTTCATGGGTCTTTTAACAAAAATCATAATAAAATTAATTAAAACATTACAAAGGATCCAAAATGGGCTTAAATGTAAATAAAATAAGTCGATGGGGTTTATTTATAAAAACCCAAATGCGAGAGCCCGGTAGGGCCTTGTGTAAATAACCCAATAATATCACGTGTTGAAGGCGTGGGAGCGAGGCTCGACTGAAGATTCAGGGCAGGAGGAGGCTCGGTCCAAGTGGAGTGTTGTAGGTGCTTCAAACGAGGTGCGGCTCCACTAAGGTACGGAGGTTGGGAATGAGGCTCGAGGTATGCATGGACTATAGGATCGAGGCTGATTGGGCTCAATTGGATGGCACATTTACTCCTTGCTTGGGTTTCTCGTCTATGTAGGATGATACTCTGACGGAGCTCTAGTGGATGTTATGTTGCTCCTCTATTGATACCAGCCTCTTCGAAGTTCGTTGACACTTCATGGTGTGCTGGTGAAGATGAAGGAGGGTCGATGAAGCAAAGGCGATGGTTGAAGTGGTAGTGCAACAACTGCTCATGGGAGGCTGCACATGAGATCACTGAGGTTCCAGAACCTTCAATCAATGAAGTATCAAGGGACCTGTAGGGGTTGGTCCTATAAAGGAAGTAAAGGGAGTTTTTTTGGAGGGAGATGAGGTGAGATAGAAGGCTATTCAAAGTGGAGAAGATGTAGTCCTTAATGTGTCCTTCCTTTCAAGTAGAAGATCAATGGGGGGTTTGGAGGAGGATGCATGATCAAAGATGTCCATGAAGGTGTTTGAAGTGTATCAATGGTGGAGGAGTGATCAGAGCAAAGTGAGGTCTAATGTGTGATGCGAATGAAAAAGGAGAAATCAAGAAGGGGGTATTTGCTGGGATTTGCCGGGAGAATGGAGAAGAACTTCAGGTTTATTGGAGCCTAGGGATGAAGCTTTGAAGGTTCAGATCTTCGCTTTGATATGCTCAACAAGCGTAGTGCTTGAGCAGTGCTTGAATAACAAGATGCAATATGTCCATCAGAACCACGGATCTCTCTCTGTCACTGGAAGGAGGTCAAAGCTCAAAGGTCACCCATACAGAGGGCGTACAACACACAACTGACGCTTCCACTTTGGTTTTTATTCAGAGCACCAATTTATGGAAGCATCGATTTGAAGTGGTTGTTGCTTGTTTATCTATGGTGGAAGGCTGCCATGGAAGAGTTGGCAAAGGTGACAAGTGTAGCGATCATTGATTGGCACCGAAATCGAGAGAGAAGGACATGTAGAGTGGTGGTTGGAGAATGGAGAACAACCGTCGGTGAGGAGGTTGGTGTATAAAGGAAGAACTATTGGGGTTGAAGAGAACGAGAGGGCCATTAGATCTGATGATCCAAGGGTTGTAAGCGAGGCGCAAAGGGGAACGATGGAACCGTCTGATCAAAAGATCAAACAATCTTGATGAGGGCACATATGAAAAGCAGGGGACCATCGATCAAATGATTAGACAACTGAGATGAAAGGTGCAATAGGGAATGGGAGCTTGCCATATGGGTGCCCAAAAGCAGCCACATGGCCCAATGAAATAAAAGATAGAAAATAAATGAAAGATAACTCAAAACAAAATTGTAAATGAAGTCAAATAGAAAAGTGTGTTTACATGAAAGTTGTTTATCTTTTTAAGATCTACAACTTTCATGTAGAACTTAAAATTAAAATAGACCATACATATATAGTAAGAGTTTTGTAAGTATTTTTATAGATATAAAAATACTAATTTTAAGTATTATGTATTTTTTTATTTATGAACATGAATTAATATATAATATATTATTTATAACATTACCCTATTTTTTATTGGACTTTAAGAATATGGAAAACATAGAAAATTAAGAGAACATATAGATAAGCGTATATAATAAATTGAGACTTTATTTATTTACAAAATGTAGCACTAATTATCTACAAATTATATAATGTTAATTAGATCTAGTTCATTATGTAAGCTAAGATAGAAGGTTAACAACCTAATATAATATTCATAAATATGAGTTTCATCACCCCCTATACTTAAATCTTACTTGTCCTGGAGCAATAAATTAGTGATAAAGAATGAATAAGTAGGTTGAATCCTTGAATGTGGATATGAGATAAAAGACTTGAAATTCATGCTACAAATTTTACGTGAATATTATACTCTAAGTCTAACTAAGTCTCACTTAAAAGGAACTCAATTTCTCTAATTATCAGACTCTCAATGTACATATATGTAAAGAATATGGTGATTAGTGTTGATCACATATACAAGTGTTGAGTTTCAACTTCATCCAAGGTCCTAGTCTAAAAGGTCATCCTCAGGACTCATCCCCCAACTCTTGGGAATTAATAAAGTTTCACTTCATTCCATCGTCTCTTTAGTTGTCAGACTTTACAATGTAAGATGTATTGGCCAAGTATGGAGGTAGTAGGATTCTGTCATTTCTTTTCGTGACTCATTGGAATAAGAGTCACTCAGATGCCTTATTAAACACACAATTGTATTTTTGATGTCAATAAGTATGCCAATCAAGAATGAGCCATCTGCACTTATTTTTCTAGGGCACATTGGGCATGTATCTTTTAAAGTATCTAATATACTTTTTACACCAAAACTTGTAGCATTTACAATGCAGGGCCTTTTTTTCATGCTCGCACGACTCATATGGCCTATTAACTTTGGTCCAATTTGACACTTGTATATATTTTCTTGTAATTTCTAGGATTTTCTATTTTGATATATTTATATAGAGAAAAATGAGGTTGCTCCCTGGGAATAGCAAACGGGACTACTCCCACCCCTATTTTTCCTCATTTTCTTATTTTTTTGGAAAATAAAAATTTCTATATTCATCATTATATCCTTCTAACATTCTATTAAACTTTCGTCAGAAACAGAGACTCCTAGGCCCTCCATCCAGACGTCATTTTTTTAACGATCGCAAGATTTTTTAAATCGACCATGTTTGGATGGAGGGCGTAGGGGTCTCTGTTTCTGACGAAATTTTAATAGAATGTTAGATGGATTTAATGATGAATATACAAATTTTTATTTTCCAAAAAAATGAAAAAAAATTGAGGGAAAATGGGGGTGGGAGCAGCCCGTTGGCTCCTCCCAGGGAGCAGCCCCATTTTTCTCATATATATAATATGTATACATCTGGCTAGCTCCATTGCTTTTACCAAATTGATGCATTTTAATCAACAATTTTAATAGTTTTACATACACTAACACCTAGGTCTTAATTGATAGTATAGGTATTGTGTTCCCATACGAGCTACGATGCTGACACTTAGGTTCCATGAAGTAATTCTCAATTATATCCCACTTTTGAGCATCCTAAAATCAAGTCCAAACTCAAACCTCACATCCTAGTTCCTCGGGTGAAACATCAACTCATCAGAAAGAGTATGCAATCACGCATGTGTAGTGTTGGTCATATTGCTTTAAGGATAGAGATTCTACATGCAATTTAGCATTATATATTTCAAATTAGGGAGTTTGAGTTATCAAGTCCTAATACCCTAGTGAACAAGTATGGTGAAATTCGGAGTAAAGTCTCACTCTAAACCAAGCAGTCTGAACTACACAAGTCTTGTGTGATGTGAAGGTGCCAAGGATAAAACCATTTCTTATTTAACATTTTTAAGTTTTTTTCCTTTTTTTAAAATTCAAATCATTTGTCAAACAATTTATTTAGGTATGTAGAAAATATTTTAAAAAACATTTTTCAAAGCTCATTGAATCTATTTTGCAAAATGTTTGGAAAACATTTTTACAAAACATGTAAAATATTTATTATTAATATTCAAAATTGTTTACAAAACAATTTGTAAATAAGTTTCAAATTCCCATACTCATAACCCATTATGCTATTTTAAACATTCAAAGTATGAGCTATGGAAACATTATATATGTAATATATATAGACATCTCCCTATGCTTAGCTTGTGTTATGTCCTCATGTAAAGTGAAATGATTAACATAGATCAAAATAAGTATAGTAAAGAAAACTGTACAAGAACAGAAACTGATGATCCCCCATACTTAGGGTTTAGAAAGCCTAAGTGTAGAAAGAGAGCATGGAAGATAAGGGTACAAAGAGAATAGAAGAAACGAAAAATATATACATAACAGGGGTCAACATCCTATACTTAGGCTTTGGGTAGCCTAAGTAAAAAGGAGTATCATCACACAGAGGAGGTCAAGAAATAAAGGAGAGACAGAAAAAAATGAGTAAACAAGGAGTTAGTGTGATATGAATATGAAAATGTTGAATCTACCACGTTCTGGATCTATGTATTTGTACCTCATGCAGAGTGGTTTGGAATGACATCAGTATCAACACTCTGCATGAAAGAAATCTCCTCAATATGAACAAATTGTTTATTCATTTCTACAAAGAGTTTGAGCAGCTTCATCCACTTAGAAAAAATCGTTCACCATCTATGAGAACAAATATCTCGACATTGTCATTGATGTGCACTTCTCTGACTATACACAGACCCATACATTTAGACTTTAATTTACCATGAAAGATCTTCAACTTGCATTGAACGACCATACACTTTTACCCATGAACAAAGTGTGCTTATCTGCAACTTCTTAACCTTATCCTTATGGATTAAGTTGTTATCATATGCTCTGTTTCTGATCATAATAAGGCCATTCAGATCCAAGTCTCTACTCTTCTTTCCCAAGTAACTATTTCGGTTTATTTTTCTTATTGTCCATTCAAATTTTTGCACTAATTCAATGGGTTAATGACATGACTTGCCATAGATCATTCGAAATGGGGAAGTATCAAGCAGTTCATAAGTCGTCCTGTAGGCCATAGAACTTGGTCCAATAGGTTACACCAATTCATCCTATCATAAGATTATGTACTATGCTCTTAACTTCCCTACTAGGTACCCTTGCTATGCCGTTCAACCGTGGGTAGTAAGGAATAATAACTAGATGATCAATGTCATAGTCCTTAGTCAAGCTCTTCATATCATGATTCACAAAGTGGCTACCCCGTCATAAATAATAACCTTAGGAACTCCGAACCTAGATTTAATGTGATCTTTCACAAACTTACAGACAGTCTTGCTATCTATGGTTCGAGTTGGGATAACCTCCGCCTATCTTGATAAATAATCACCAACTAATAGAATGTGTTCATACCTATGACTGTTAGGGAAGGGACCCATATAATCAATGCCTCATGCATCAAAAACATCAAAAAATATGACAGGTTGTATGGGCATAACATCTCTCGAACCAATAGTCTCTCCCATTTTCTGATAGATTGGGCAGGATCTCACAAAATCATCTAAACAAGGCCAGCTAGTAAAATCCACATTAGATAACTTTATGAGTGGTTCTCTTTCCCTAGTGGTGTCCTCTTTCCTCAGAGTATGGCAATGATTGAGGACACTTTGGTATTCCTCTTGAGGAATCAACCTTCTCTAGACACAATCTAATCCTTTAAAGAAACGGAACGGATTTTCCCAATAGTACTTCCTAGATTCTGACTTCAGTCAATCAATGTTGTTTCTAGTCTAACCTTAGGAAACCTGCTAAGAGATAAGAAAGTTCACAATGTTGGCATACAATGGGATCGGTCATGATCTTGAAGGGAAGAGACAAATCTAGAGCTTGTCGAATAGGAGAATTTACGATCGTTATTTTTATGAACTCAAAGGCTTATAGACATGTGATCTACACTAAACGTGGTATCTTTTCCTAAGAAATCTGTCAGTGTTTGAGAAATCTTTGAAAAATCTTTGATAAATCTCCTATAAAATCCATCAAACCCTAAAAATGAATGCACGGATTTGACGTTAGTTGGTGGAGCATGTTTTTTGATCACATCCACCTTGGCAGGGTCAACCACCATTACCCTCTTAGAGATGACGTGCCCCAACTATTACCCTCATGTACCACACACTTTTCTCCCACGGAGAGCACCATATTAAGCTCCCTACACCTTTGAAGAACTTAGTTCAAATGTAGAAGACAATTGTCAAAAGAAACATTGTGGATCGAGAAATCATCCATAAACACTTCTAGTAAATCTCCTACCATTTCGATGAATAGAACTGTCATTGCATCACCGAAAAGTACCTAATGCATTACATAACCCAAAAGGCATATGCTTGAATGCATATATGTCAAATGAACAAGTGAATGTTGTCTTTTCATGGCCCTCTAGAGCAATGGCTACTTGATTGTAGTTTGAGAATCCGTCAATAAAATAAGAGAAAATTTTACTACTATCTCTCCAAAATTTGATCAATAAAAGGAAAAGGAAAGGGATTTTTCTTGGTCGCAAAATTCAAGCATTTGTAGTCGACACAAACACACGATGACATGGGTACTCATGTCTTAATATCTTCTTCCTCCTTATTGGTGACCATTTAAATACCGGAGTTCTTCGGGACAACATGTAAGAGGACTGCCCATCTAGAGTCGGAGATGAGATAAATGATCCCGTCTCCACACTTTTTCTCAATCTCTTTCTTTAAAACTTCTCTTAGATATAGATTCAATCTTCATTGAAAATCAGTGAAATTTCTAGCATTGTTCTCTAGATAAATATAGTGTGAACAGAGCACTGGGCTAATCTAACAAGATCTGGCACTCCCCAGCCTATTGCCTTGCAATTAATTTCTAAAATCTTTCACAAACTAGACTCATGTTCTTCATTAGACTTTGGCTAATAATGACAATTACCATTATTTTCTAAAATCTTTCACAAACTAGACTCATGATCTTTCATTAAACTGTGGCTAATAATGATAGGATATCTTTTTTCTAGTCTCATAAGAAAGTCATAGTTAAGGGTACGGGGTAATGGTTGAAGCTTTGATAATGATGTATTATCTAGAAAATCAAGCTTAACCATCTATGAATCTGGTTCCATGCTACATGAAGGTGGTTCTATTTGTGTTATGCTTGCTACCAACTGTGTTGTATCCCGAGTCAGATCACCAAAGATCCTCGGTAAGCCGACAAAAGCCGCATCCGACTCGTAATACTCAACTTTGATTTTTCCATGAGATAAGGAACATACCGATCAAAAGTAACATTTGTGTCATCAAAGGAATAGAGTCATGCATCTATTAAGAAACTAGGCAGCATCCGACAAATTGCATTATGTACACCATACTCTCTAGATGAGAGGGACTCATTAAGTAATGTTGGGGTTTTTCTCCATGACTCAATTGTGTCTGTAATTCTGCCTCAGAAGATGAATAATCAACGCTAGATTCTGAATTAAGTCTCCGCCATCTTGTTTGCTGCATTTCTTGTTCCACTTCTCTGCCTAGAGAGCGAAATTTCATCTTCTCAGTTTGATAGTCAAATAAAGCATCGGTGGTCTTAAGGAGAGCTTTCCCTAAATTGATATGGAATTCTCTCAGATGATTGAGGATCTTTATGTCAAGGACTATAATGTCCAACAAGTAATCCTACCATGCAATCGATATAATAACCTTTTTGACCTCACCCTTAGTCGTCCTGGTAGATTTATCTGCAAAGTGAAATTCAACTCGTTGTACAAGGATAAATGCAAGAGGTTAATGGAGGAATCGTTGTCAAGGAGAGTACGTGCAAACACAATGTCATTGATATGGTTTACCACATATTGTGCACTCACATCTCTCGTCTTCGTAGGATTCTAATGGTTCTTGACACAATAAGTAGTGTCAACAGTTAAGACATGTTTCTTTATTTGACTGCTTGATATCTTCCTACTTACCCTAATATGTGTGCACCTCATCTTAAGGTATTTTTAAAATGCAGGATTGTTGTCCACATACTTTCAAATGACACATTAACAATGATGTTTTGAATACAAAAATAGTGTCATTTCAATATCATCTTTCTGAATCTTTTTGACATCCTCTTTCCTGTTGTAAGAGCACAAGGGAAAGGGATTGAAACACTGGAAGAAGTACAAGAATCAGAATCGTAAATTGAAACATGAAACTTCTTAGACAAACATATTATTTATACACCTGGAATTAAAATCATCTATAAAAGTTGAGGAATGTATATTGTTGGTACATTCTCCTCAACTGGAGGTGCAAGATCCTCCCTATACTCTGAATCTCCTTAATGATTTATCATGGTGATCTTCATCCTCTCTCTCTCTCTTCCTTGTGATCTCCTCATCTTCTGCTGCTAAAGAGGTTGTTGTTGTGTCTGACGATGCTCTTCCTATTCATCTAAAGGAAGTAAATAAACTATTTATGAACCTTGCATCCACGGAAATGGGGAAAATTAGCAAACTATTTGCATAAATCATTGTAAGTTGATCGTATGAACAAGACATTTCAGCACAATGTTTTGTACTTTACGAAACCATTAAATTAGGGAAACTATTTTCCTTACAAGATTTCTAATATTCTAATAAATATTAAGATGATATCAGGGATACCTTTTGAAGCATGTCTGTAAAGCAAGAGATCTCCTAAATTGAGTTTGATCTGCAGTATCTCTCTCATAGCTGCGGAGATGAATCATGTTTCTTACAACGAAGTTGGATGACGTCTTCATGAACAAGGCTTCAAGGAGAGACGCGTATGAGTTGTATACAGTCAAGTCTCTTGTCTTCCTCGAATACACAATAATTCCTAAGGGACTAGGCTCTCCAAAACTCAAGTGAATAAAAGAGAGAGTCTTGCTCTCCTTTTATACACATTGTACACATATTGAAGAGTCTTCTCTTCAAGTAGGCGTATGCAATGATGGCCCTTGGATTGTTGATCTAGGGCTCAATACCAAATCCTTGTTCAATAATACAATTATCTCATTATATCTCCAATTAATTTAAGTAATAAATCATGCAACAAATTAACAAAGAGTTCAATTCAAGGACTCCATGTAGTTGTGTCATGTATCAATACACACGCCCAATAAATTTCATATATGGAATGAGACTTTTGCTAATTTGTTAATTGAATAATCAATAAATAATACAATAGTATTAGGAGACTTATTCTCAATAGGACTCCATATAATGACGCTATGTGTACAACCATTATACATGCCCCATCTTGACTAAATATAGTCATGGTTGTTGTATTTTATTTATCAATAAATTATCTTGATAATCACATTATTATTGCTGGATAAATTATGAAAGTAATCCATATAGCTTATGAATCATATTCACAAGCACAAAAAATGTAAATCCAATTTACATCTATGAATAATTATGAATAAACATATCTTGGAAATATTATGCAAATCATATTTCCATATATATTATTTACATGAATCATATTCATCTATATATTAATTATTGTGGATCATCATTCATATTAATTAATAAAATATATTTTATGAAACAAAAACAAAAATATCCTTGTGAAAAAAGTATAATAATAATTATTATTATTATTACAACATTGACATCTTTAAGTATGAGTCTTATTCCAATGAAGACTCATGAAATACAAATGCAAATACTTGGAGATAATGTCAGGGAGATCATACTATCCATTTATAGTGACTTGAAATACACATATCAGTCCAATTTCATGTTTTATCATTTTTAGCTTGAAATTGATATACTCTTATCAACTGAGCTCAAGTAGAACACTTCACATTCTTAATGAACTCAATAAAATGAAACCATCTCTATGTAAGCTTGAGAAAGTATCGATGAGCTGAACACAACTTCCTTGACCATTTATAGTAAAAGTTAAAATCATTTGGAGCTTAGAAATAAGCTCAAGAATCTTATATAGTTCTATTTTGCTTGACTATTTCTGTTTCCAACATTTGGACATTGAAATCAGATTTGGATTTGGAAATTGAATTCAAACGAATTAAGATTTAATCTAATTAATTCTGAAATCATTAAGCTAAATGGAGCCTCTAAAATCCATCATGTTTCATCACTCCCTCGGAATGGAAGTGTCACGGCAGATGATCTATTTTGATAAGAGTTAACCTTGAGTATTCCCAATGTTCATTGATCCTTCACACTGGAAAAATTTTGATATATCTGAAGTTCAAATCATAGTTTGAATGTCTTCTTCAGAATAAATCAAATTATTTTTCATTTGATTTTTGGACGAAAATATCAATTATATAGTTTTCAAAAGTATATGTTAATATATAGAATTTGTGACTTATTTCATAACTAAGACAATTATGCATGGTGTTTATTTTGATACCAAATTATCTCATGAGTGAGCTCTGTCTCCTAGTTCATCAATTATGAACATCCATGATTCCTTTGAGAGATCATACATCTCATATATCTTAATATGAAAACCAACACGTTGATATATAGACCTTGGCTAGGTCACCAACCTATTGGTGTATCAAATGTGCACAATCAGGTATGTAGATGCATATATGTCTTAGGTCAAAGGATGTATGCTTGATCACGACAGTTATGATCCATGTCTTAGTTTATCTCGACCTCATCAAGTTAACTCTTTGACTTGATTATTGCAACACTTCTGAATCTCTATTCCTATGAAGAGGGCATTCATCAAGCAATCGGTTGGAAATTAGTATACAGAGAAAGATTGTCATCTCTTTCTCATACTAGAGATCTTTATTGAATATCCCATGTTTAAAATCAGATGTGTCCTCCCAATTATATGGTATTCAATATGGACATGATACATAACCTTAATTTTACAAAGGGCCTTAATAGCAAAGTACATTCATATTTATTTATTCATTCATTTTAGATGGATAATTAATTGGTCACTAAGAGCTTACAAGTCCAACAGTCCCCACTAGCTCTTAGAGCATTCATGTAAAACTCTCTACCCCATATTCATTACATGTTGGTCGAAGACCTTTTGAGTCAATGGCTTGATTAGCAGATCAACAATGCTTTCGACAGAGGCAACCTTGGTGATCGTGATATCACCACGCTTCTGGATCTCCCTGATGATGTGATATTTCCCCTCAACATGTTTACTTCTTTGATGCCACAGGGATTAATTTGCTTGCACTATGCACACATCTTATCACGGAGAAACATGATGAAAGATTTTAATGAGGAAACTATGTCAAGTTTTAGGATGAATTGCGCAACCAGACCGCCTCTTTAGCATCATCCGATGCACCTATGTATTCTGCATCGATTGTTGAATCAACCATGGTGTACTGCTTCTTGCTTTTCTAGAACACAACACCACCATTCAACATGAAAAGAACCCTAAGGTTGACTTCCTATCATCAACATCTGACTGGAAGTCCAAATCTGTGTACCCTAAGACATGGAGATCATTATCTCCATAAAGGAAGATGTAGTCTTGATATCTTAGGTACTTGAAAATTCTTTTCACTACAATCCAATATTTCTCTCCATAGCAATATCGGTAATAGCTAATCACTCCCACTGCATGGCAGATATCGTCTAGTACACATCAGGCATACATCAAGCTTCCTACTGATGTGTAAGGGCATACATCCTTAGCTTTATTTTCTTTAATAGTTTAAGGAATCATCCTTTTGGACAAGTGAATACCATATCTTAAGGAAAGAAAGCCTTTTTTGTAATTATCCATACTGAATCATTCCAAGATTTTCTTGATGTATCATTATTGTGATAGTCCTAATATCCTCTTTTCCCTATTTTTGAATAGTTTCAGACCCAAGATATAAGAGCCATCTTCAAGATTTTTTATCTCAAAGGTATTGGACAACTAGATCTTAACACTAGTCATCATCTTTGTATCATTCTCAATGATAAGGATGTCATCTACATAAAGAATAATGAGTACAATGACACTCCCACTAAGCTTCTTATACACACAAGGCTCATCTGGATTCTGCATGAAATCAACAATCTTTATTGTTTCATTGAATCGGATGTTCCAACTATGAGAAGCTTGTTTGAGTCCATATATGGATTTCTTTAGCATGTACACTTTTCCTTCCTCAGCCATGAAACCCTGGGGTTGTTCCATATAGATATCCGCTTCGAGGTTTCCATTGAGGAAATCATCCTTGACATCCACCTACCATATGTCATAGTCCAGATGTGTAACTATAGGAAGCAACACCCTAATGGATTTAAGCATGGACATAGGAGAGAATATCTCATCATAATTGATGCCTTCTTTTTATGTGTAACCCTTGGCTAAGAGTCATGCTTTGAAGGCCTGTACATTCCCACTGGGTCCCCTCTTTATCTTAAAGATCCATTTACACCCAATGGGTTTGACCTCTTTAAGTGGATCTTCAAGGATCCATACACCATTATTGTGCATGGAGTCTATCTCAGACTTCATTCCTAACATCTAACTATTTATGTACTGATTACCCAAAGCTTCATCAAATGAAGTTGGATCATCATCAGAGTTTTCTGATACATGGAATATGTACCTTTCAGATCGTCTTACAACCGTAGAAATCTTTGTAACAGGAAAAGCCTACATCTTCTAGAGGCCCGAAGGCTAAGGTGGGGAGAGGTCAGTGGCGCAGAGGCGAGCTGAGAGAAGAGTGGAGAGGGGAAGTATGAGATAGTTGACAATGCTTGTGTTTCAATGACATGTAAGGCCGTCAAGCTACCTGCTCCTGTCTTTTCTGATCGTTTAGCCGCTCTTTCTAAGAGACGGGAATGCAAGTAGAAGACGCCCACGGGGAAAGCCTCTCGACCTGGCGGATAGGTGTGTGGGCACTACTACTGGTGGCTGACTCACAGTCCACTTCAAGCGTAAACAATTGATGGCCACTTGTCTAGTCGTCGTCACCTCAACCAAGAAAGCCATTGCAGTGATTTCCGGACAGCCCTGTCTGTTCTCAAGATCAGGGCGGAATGGTACCGGGAAGGGAGGGAATTGCACCTCTTCCTTATCTGAAAAAGGAGGACTCAACCTGAGGGAATCGCCATATACTCCTAAATACCTGCTTAGAAATGACCCTGATAGAAAGACATGTTTTCAATTATATCTTTAGTTTCTCTATTAAGAACTTCGTCATTCTTACTAGATTTGATTAGTTCCTTAACTTATAAGGAATTTGTCTTTTAGAAATTTGACATCTCTAGAAACAAATACCTTTTGAGTCTCAGGATTATAAAGTTGGTATCCAATATTGTTCTTTACGTATCCAACACTCTCTAGTGCGAGATTCCAGCTTGACTGCATCCACATTTTTATCATGGACCATACAATCTTAAATCCTTAAATGTCATACAATCGGCTTGGTACCATACCAATGCTTATGAGAGGTGTTAGGTACATATTTTGATGGAATCTTATTTAGGACATGCACTGCAATCTGTACTACATGTCCCATAAACTTAGAGGTAAGTTTCTTTTACTCATCATTGATCTCACTATGTCCAACATGATTTTGTTGTGTCTCTCGACAACTCTGTTAAGTTGAATAGTACTTGAAGGACTAAGATTAGAAATAATTCCTCTATCTTTAAGGTATTCTTTAAATTCATCTGAGTTATTTGCCACCTGAATCATATAGAATTCGTTTTATCTTCTTTCATGTTTGGTTCTTAACCAAAGACATGAAATCTTTGAACTTTTCAAAGGTTTCATGTTGTGATGCGACAAGAAAACAAAATCATACCGCTAATGGTCATCAATAAAAGTTAAAAAGTATTGATGTCTATTTCTAGGTGCAGTACAAAAGAGGGCACATAAATCGATACATATTAGGCCAAATATATCTTCACATCGTTCACCTTTCTTAGTGAATGGTGCCCTGTGTATTTTCCCATGAAAACAATGCTCACAAGTTGGTAAACAATGAACTTCTAGAAAATCCAAAGGTTTGTCTTTACCAGTCTATTGATCCTATCAACAGATATATGTCTAAGTCTTTGATACCATATCATTGTTAAATGATCTCCATCCTCCCTTGATCGTTTATTGGTTTTAATATTATTATTAATGTTATAAGTGGTATTAGCATTCATAAAACAATCATGCAACTTCAATCATAGATTCCACCTGGTGTTAATAAACCATCTGCCACAAAATTACCATAATGGCTTATGATAAGTTTATTACAGAAAAGGAATGAATATCCATGTCCAAACTAATTTAGATACATGTAAAAGGTTCCTTATAAAATCAGGAACATAGAGATATTCTCTAATAATTAGGATTCTTACGCTTGATAATGATAGTCAACATATCCTGATAATGACTGCTACAACGGTTGCATCAGATCCCATCTAAATGACTATCTCCCCATCATCAAGACTTCTAGTTTCTTGAAACATATGTAACAAATTACATTTTTTAACATATGAAACGGAATCAACAATCCAACTACCTCCTCACCCTAGGAGTAAGTTGGTTTCAATAATGAAAGTAGAATTGCATTAATCGATCATCAAGGGCTTACAAGTCCAACATCATCCTCTAAGATCTCCTTAGCTGGAGCCTTAAAGACGCCCTCCTCTATGTCTTATGTCTGATTTGGTACACCATTCTGCTCTTGAGTGATATATGATTAACATTATCAAATGAAAGAATATCATGCTCATATCGAAGTGAACCTAACTAGTATAATTGACCATTGAATTTGCAGTTGACTCCTATTCAAACTATTGGGATTTGCCTAAATCTGGGCGGTAATGGAGGTAAGTGGTGTAGATCTCTCATCCTACCAAATAAAGATTTGGTTGAGGTCGACCCTTATATCTTGAGTCTCATTCTGATAAGATCGTATCTCATCAAGAATTTGCTGCTGAAATCTGATGGAGTTGATGAAAACGAAGGAAAATGACCTAGGTTCTACCTAGGTTGACTTTGTTGGAACGAAGACTGGAGAACTGGCCATGTCGGGAATGATGCTACTATTATGGTTTGCTCTGAAATGGTGGGCCTTGATGGCCGAACTAGTACTATTTTTGACACATGTGTTTTTATCATTAAGGTAGGGAGAAATAGGCTCCAGGGTGTGGTTGTGATGGTAGAATATTGGAGGATGTTGGTATTGCTTAGTGTCCCCCCTGTCTGTTAGTAGTATATCACACACCATTCACCTCTAATTTACTCGACTTACGGATCATGTTAAAAATGATGGGTACAGGAGTGATCTTCTTCCCATGTAACTTGAGTCCTTGACATTTGATACTCATGTACATGATGTACTCGGTATACAGGGGAAGCGGATGTGGATACAACATGTATTCATATTAGACACCTTTTCAGAAAGTTCTTCCATCTGCTTTGGAAGCTTAGCCAAGCTGTCCAATTAATTTACTCTCTTGTTGATCTGCTCGATGAATGTCAACTTGTTAGCTATAATCCCCATGCTAGGAATCAAGTCCTCTGCAAGATCAACTACAACATTCTTACCCCTATCCTTGAATGGGAGTGTGAGAGGGGTATCCTTGTATGCCCTTCTAGTGGTCTGTGAATGGGTAATGTTAGCCATCTTCTCGAATACCTTCCAGATGGTATATGCTCCCTTAGATAGGTATTTGCCTCTGCAGGAAGTGCTCACTAACCCATGCATCTCAAGGGCGAGACCATCGAATAAAGCCCGCACTAGGATAACATTCTCCATACCATGACGAAGACACTTTCACGGTAACTCCATATACCTCTCCCTATTATCATAGAATGGATCATTAGGTAGTTGGGTGAAGCATGTGATACGAGTTCGCATTTGATTCTTCCTACTGAGAGGCTAGAACTTCATCAGGAATAGGTCCTTGAACCGAGTATGAGCAGTTATAGATATCTCAAGGCTCTTTAGCCAATAATTTGCCTTTTGTCCCAAGGCGAAAGGAAGATCTTTGGGACTAATATAGCCTTGTCTAACCCTAGGATGCCTAAGGTTATCACATGCCAACTCAAAGTCTCGAAGGAATGCGTAAGTTTCCTCGGTAGCATTCCCATCGAATCTTGGTAGTAATAAAAAAAGGCTTCAACTCATATTCTATATCCAATGTAGTTGGACTCAACCAATTCAAAATTTTATATTATCCTAGATTCTAAGTTGCTTCCAATGGTGCATCAAACCCCAATTTAACTAAAATTCATTAGTGTTCTAACTAAAGCTTTCTGATGCTCAGCTACGGCCAGCCTGACTAAAATAACCTGCGAGGGATCTTCACGATCCTCCTCACCTTCTTTCTTCTTTGGAGGCATCGTTTCTATTAAATCTCAATCACCTTCATTAGAAAAAGTATTAATATTAGAAGAATGTTGAAATAATATCGAGCTAACCAAGGTGAAGGTCTTCCTCGGTGAGCAAAGAAGGGAGAACGGGATTAGTTAAGATGTGACCATTCCCTATTGTTGAATTGAACTTTCACCTCTTTAATAGTGCGGAATTGTCGTAGTATAGGAGGTGAAAATGATCTCTCGGAAAACCCCTAATTTGAATAGGTGGAGAAATTTAACTTGGTAAGTGTACCAAGGTCGAACATAGGGACACGAGCTACCTAATATGATTAATCAGATCTGCATATCTATGTTAAGCGATTAATACATCTACCTAGGTTAGCACTACAAAAATAATACAACGTAATAAAGAGATTAAAACATATGCACTCTTTATAGTTTTTTATGCAAGTTAAAGTAAAGATGATATTGATGAATATGTGATTCATCACACTAATTATCTTAAAATAGAGCTTCATCCTGAGAATTTAGATTCATTTGCATGTTAACTTCATAAAATTAACTTTCAAGCACCTGTAAATAATTTGCATAAATTAACACTTCATATTGCATTCATAATCATTCATGCATTTTCACCCAACTTCATGCATTTTTAGTTAAATATGATCACCCCAATTGACCTCAAACAACCTTCATTGTGTACATATCACTAACCTTAATTCGTAAAAACTCCTAAAAACACTAACTTGCAAAATTGACCAATAATCTCAAACCCTAATTTCAGGACGAACAAACTAAAACGATGATATCTCTCTCATACAGTGTCAGATTTCATCTACTCACCTTTAAAACAATACACGCTCAAATACCTTTAAAAGAAGATCAATTCAATAAAAACTGGAGCTCATTTTGTGAAAGTTGGGTTTTGGACTTCTTTTACGCATTGTGTATTTTAGCAGTTTTTGACATGTTATTTTGTGTACATATTTAACTTTTTTTATTATATTTCTTTTTCCTTTATTTTCTTTGATAAAAGTTTTATCAAAATGCATAAAGATCCAAATCTAATAACTGAGAGCAAACTAGATAGCCTATGATTATTTCTACCCAATGTGTATTATGTACATACTTGTCATTGATCTTCTGTGAGGGTTTTTATTATTATATATATTATTTTTTAAATTAAATAGAATAAATATGTGTATATAATATATATAGAAATAATAATGGTAATAATGATAATATAGATATATAGTATACATATAGAGGTATATATAAATAGATAAAGAGAATAATCAAATATGCATAATGATGATTTTTAAGGTTTTTAAATTTTAGGGTTTTCATTTATAAAATTTTTAGTTTCTCTTTAATTTTAGAAAATAAAATAGTTAATATATAGTGTAGTATACAATAATATATGATATATATTATATATATGTATACATAACTATATATAGTTTATTATATATATATATAGAGAGAGAGAAATAACTTAAAAACATAGGGAAAATATTTTTGTATTTTAATATTTTTCTAATATTTTTGTGATTTTTATGGAATTTTTACATATTTTTATGGTTTTTAAATAAGAGAAAAAAGAAAAACAGGGAATAAATAATATGATAGAATGATTTTTGGATTTAAAATATTAAATAAGTCCCAAAATATCCAAAATTATATTAAATATATATTATGCATGATAAAGAAAATAATAGAAGAAAATTCAATATTTTTGGGTTTCTTTTTCAAATATTTTTTTTGATTTTATAAGTTTTTAGGTGTTTTTAAATTTTAAGTTTTTCTTTTAAGAATTTTATGTGAGTTCTGGTCCAGAGTGAAAATATCACACAATATATATATTAGATTTGTTTTTGAATTTTTTAAGATGTTTTAATATTTTTTATGATTTTCAAAGTTAAACAGGGGAAAAGAAGCCACCGTTTGAATTTTAATAAATAATAAATGCCTAGAAATCCAAATTAAAATTATGTCCATTGACAACATCATCCAAGGCATCTTAAATAATGTTTTGTAAAAAAAATGAACAAGGGCTATTTTTCACAAAAAAATCCATGAAAATAAAATGCAGTTATTTGCAGGGACCATTTTACAATTAAAATAAAAGTTCTCCTAATTTCTAAACTTTACATAACAAATACAAGAGCTTTTATGCAATTTTCATGCAAAATATTAAAGTATACGCTCCTAGGAGGGGTATATATGCAAATACACAAAACATGTGGTCCTTTGTACAATTTTTCCTAAAAAATATAGACAACATCCACGAATTATTAGATTAAATCAAAATAAAGAAACTCGAAGGGGTATGCGAGAAAAGTGCCAACCTCACGTAGAACACCACGTGAGGTGAACTGGCACGGATGTATATGCCCAAAGTGCAAAATTCTAGGGGCCTTATTACAATATTTTCAAACTTTTTACACTCCAAACAATTTTTAATGTACTAAAAATAAAATGTAAATGACGGAGGGGGTTCTGAGTATCTTACCCCTTATTGTACGCTAACAAATGACACATATCACATCACTCAACTCCATCGAACGGTCCAGGAACACATCACTTCATCAGGCATCCGACAATGGAGATTAATTTGGAAGCAAGCCTTGGATCAGATAGTTGTTACTGTTGTGGGAGAACATGGAAGAATGAGACCTCCCCTGACCGTTGATATGTGATTCCTCCTCCCACCAGCAATCTCCTATGAAGTTCTTAGGCTCTACACCTTCGGGGAGGGCGTCTGCAGTGAATGAAGTGCTCGAGAAGCTCCAAGATCCATCGACGGGTGGTTCCTATCACGTTGTGGAATATGGAGCCCTAGGAGACCAGTGCATGCATCAAAATCGACCCAGTCAGGGTCCCTTGAAGTTGGCACTTGCATGAAGAAGATCCATGGCTCGAGGCGATGCACCTCGACCGGAAATGAAGCTGGAAAGCTACGAGATGAGATGGAGTGGAGAGGTTCCGGCGAGAGGTGGTGGAGAAACCTCTCATCACAGATCCACGATGGATCTGGATGATCTGAGTGGCCGATCAGATGAAGAAGATGCCAGGGAATGAAATGGAATGAACATCACGGATAAACAGTCGAGATTACCGTGGTCAGAGCCCTAACGGCTCTGAAGAAAGGAATAATTATACAACAGCTAAACCTACTTGATTAAAGGCAAAACTAATTGCAGGAATAACAACGCGATAAATAAATATCTAGAAATTGAAATGATGCAGCTCTTATACCTGCTGGTGAGCTGGTAGCGGGATGGTCGGGTAACCACCGTGGATCCGCTCCTCTCCTCTCTCCGATGTCACCGAGCACGGGGAAAGGGGCAACTGTCAACTGACCTTCGACACACATACGCTGGACACGAGACATAACTCCAAGAGGGATCAAACTCGAGCAAGGAGGAAGATGACATTATTTATAAGCAGAGTCGAGGATACTTATTGATCGGGGGATTTGGGAAGAATCAGAGATATGCACAAAGGTTTAGAGGGTATGGCGTGGATTAGGGAGGATCAGAGAAGAATTTAGTGAAAGATCAACTCAGATATGAGTGATTAGATGCCCGAGAAAAATGGGAGAAGACAAGAATCTTCTCGTCTGACAGGGGTAGGTGACCGAGGTCGAAGAGTTGACTCATGCCAATTAAGGTTTGATTTTGGTTGGTCCACATTAACGAACCAAAAAAATTCTAGTGTAGAAATTATTGGTAAAATAAATATTAAATTGATAATGAATTATTTAATTTTAGATTATAAAATAAAAGTTGTTTGTTATTTTATGTAGTATTTTATTAATATTTTTATTTACTTTTATGATGTTATTTATTGCAAGTTATTATTTAGGATTTTATCTATATGTACATTTACTTGTGTTTTGCATATTTTGTTTTTATTTGTATTTTTTATTATTTTATTTTCATATTTTATATATTTATAAATTAATTTTATACATATAAATATATAAATATATAAATATATAAATATATATTTATTATATTTTTTGATGTTATTTGTATACAAAAATAAATAAACTTATATTTTATATAGGCATAAGTATAGGAGAGGAGCTCAAGTCAGCCTTCTTGCATAAATTCTGCCCTCTTCGTTGCTTAAATCAGATGTTTGTTCGCATTATAAATTTCTCCCAAGAATCCCATGAGTCCATTCGTGAGTCTTGGGAACTATTCACAAAAGTGCAAGAGAAATGCCCCCATCATGATATTCTTAGGACCAATCTGGTCCAACATTTCTTTGCAGGACTAACAATTGAAAGTCAGAAGATCATTTTTTCTACTTGTGGTGGTTCACATTGCAACAAAGACGAGGATGTCATGTAGCATATCTTTGAGAATAATATTTATAACAATATAAAAATATAAAATTGTAAAAATAATACATAATTAATTAAATGAATATTTTATATAGGTATACTATACAATAGGGGTCTAAAATCTAACTTTGACTTATCTCCAAATAAAGTGAAACACCTTCATTATAATAGACAATTAAAAGCTATATAAAATTAAAGTTATTGTGATACATTTTGAGTTTTCCTTTAGGAGATATGGGTTTGGGAAGTTTGGATTTTAACTTTTTATTCTGAGCATAAAATGTACACTGTATATGATTTTTGTATAACTTCATTTTTGCATTTTTCTATGTTTTATTTTCAACAACTTTTATATATAAAGTTTATTTATTTGATGAATAAATAATAAACAATAAAATGGGTCCCAAAAATGCTTTATTGATGAATGAATGAATGGAAAAATTATTGTATATTTGGCCCTTATCTCCCCCTAATTTATTCCATGTTGACCAGTTCAATTCTTGACTTGGTCTCGAGGTTTAGGATCATAAAATTCCTTTAGCATTTTATTCTTATTCTTTTCTTTTCTTTATCGATAATTTTGACATAAAAAATATATTTTATGTAATAAATGGAACAAATAAAGAATCTAAATTTCTACAAAATAATGCTATTGGCATGCATTAGCTAGGGTTTTAAGGTCAAAATTATAGAATAAAGGTGATGAAATGGAGATTCATCAACCCCCTATACTTGCCTTCGCTAATCCCTACAAACAATTATGCAATGCGTGCAGAAAATGTAAAATAAAGAAAAAGAACGAAAGTGGTTTGAGTTTAAACCTCAAACTCGTCTCCACAAAATCGAAGTTTGGAGCTTACGTCAGACCTTGGTGTGAGAATATGTGTGGAACCCGGTCGGAAACCAGATTTAAAACACAACAATATTCAAGAGTCACAGAACTCAGCTCAAACCACCACAATAGCCATGTCAGAACACGTCTACATCATACGTAAAACCTTATGATTATAAAGCTAACTTGTACTGTGTAAGTAATAATGGCTCTTCCCAACTGAAATGACAAAAGAACTGACTTCTCTAGTATGACAACCCGATGATTCTCCAATCCAGCAACTCTTTCCTCAAGGAGTGGGTATTTCCCTTCTAAGTTCAAGTGCATCCGACTCAACAGGAGGGGGTGAAGAGAAGAATGGACGTTATCCAGTGTATCTACCTATCCAGGGATGTAGGACTAGTGTAGTCAAGTCATCCAGCTGCATTCTCACATGATTTCTGACTTTGAAGATCAAGATTGATCATTGACTATATAAATATGTACACTTCGACATGCATTTTATTTTTAATAAGGACTATCCTTTTTTTCAGAGTTTTTTTCTTTGAATATTATATACAACAACATTTACATAAGGAGTTTTCCTCTTGAGTCAGAGGACTATCCCTCTTTTGAAACATTATTGCAACCCACACTCTTCTATCTTTAGACGTTGACGCCATTAGACCGGTTGGGGTGCACCCTTCCTAGATGAGGATGAATGTTTATGCTCATGTGCATCTCATGCCGACAAATCCAACCCCCTCACCACTCCAACTGAGTTAAGCCAAGTGAAAGGTGCAAATGTCCAAATTATGACACGACCAACAGGAGTCATGTGTGCGTTTTGAAAAGTTCTAGTTAGGCAGTTGAGGCATCTTGAACCCATCCTAGAGTCTCGAACAATTAAGTCTATATAGAACTGAAGTACCTTTAATCCAATTCATATGAGGTTCCAGTGAAGTTATGTGCATTAAGGTCCAACCAAGCTCCAATCTTTGACTTTACTCAGAATAGTTCAATAATCAAACGCAATCTGAAAAACGCATATGCTATATGAATGCTATGTTTAATGCAAAAAATATTTTTGTGATACAATTTTCATAATTTGAACTTTTTTGTAGTTTTTTTGGAAACGTTTTTACAAAATTGTAAGCAATTTTTGAAAAGTTTTTGCATTTTTTTTGAAATTTTTGGTTTTGAAATTTTTTAAGGATTTTTCCAAATAAAAGATTTTTGGAATAAAGATAGATACAAATATTTACATGGGAGTACATCATTTATTTACAAAAATTGATGATTAAAGGATTTATAAGAGATGTGTTAGTTATTTTCATAAATATATATATAGCTGGTGAAAAGTGTCTATTTATTAGAATGATATATATATATATATATATATATTCCTCAAACATATTTGAAATTAATTTAAAACAATTTTGAAAATTATAGTCCAAAATAATTTTACAAACATTTGCAAACATCTGAAAAACATTTCACAAATATTTCTCAAATAATATATATTGATTTTTCAAATTAATTTTTGCAATCATTTTCCAAACATTTGCAAATAGGTTTTCAAAACATTTTATTTCACACAAAGAAAAGAACTTTTATAAACAAAACAAATTATAAAGGTGGAAAACATTTTACAAAATATTTTTCAAATTGTTTTCAAATGATTTTCTTAAAAACAATTTCTAACTATTTTTCAAACATTTTGCAAAACATTTTTTCCTGATTTATTAATCAGTATATATAAAAAGATTTTGATAAATAATAAACGTCTTTTTATTTAATTAATTTTATATGTATGTATAGTAATTTTAGCCAAACTATTGAAAATACGATAGTACGAGTTATGGCAAAAGTATATACAACATATGCACAACCCCCCTATACTTAGCTTGAGCTATGTCCTCATAGATCAGAGAGAAAAGAGAAGACATAACTCGTACTGAGTATAGAAGAGCCTATACTACAACGACTAAAGAATAAAGAATAAAAGAATCAAAAGAATGAGAAGTCGATCGTGCCCCCTATACTTAGGATCAAATAATCCTAAGTATAACAGAATGTATCTACATGCAGGGAGGGTCGAGGGTGGGAATGAACAACTCAACGATTCGTCCAATCTCCCCCTATACTTAGGGTAAGACAACCCTAAGTATAGACATGAATATCAACAAGGAGGAGATAGGTAATGAGACAAAGAATAACAAATGAAGTCACCCATCCCCCTTTATACTTAAAATGAAGCATATCCTAAGTATAGAAGCAATGAGTGAGGAGAACAAATCAGAAACTATACAAATGCTTAATAGAAAAGAAAAAAGAAGAAAACTACAGGAAGAATTTTTTAGTAAGATTTTTGAATCTTTCGATGCTGTTAAGGTTGTGGATGCTTCTTCATTGCATATTACTTGGACTAAGTCGACAACGACCAAGAAGGTCTCATGCTCAAGGTACGACTTCAATAATAATTGTTGACGATGAACGACTGTGCGTTAGGAGACAAATTAGATATTACACTACTTTCATTGTCACATACTTCTTGTGCTGTGCGTCAGGAGAAAAATTAGATATTACAGTGCTTTCATTGTCACGTACTTCTTGTGCTATGAATGAAAATGTCTATTTACTCTTTAATTTGCATGGGAACATCTTCAACTTTGTGTCAAATTGCCAAAATATTTGTCCAGTCTCGAAGGTCTTTCGTCTGATGTGCTGTCCATGCTAACATTTAACCTTCTCCTTGTACATTAATGTCTAATCATATGCATAGTATCAAAGTTGCAGAAGCTTTTTCATATCCTCTTTCCCCTTTTACCACCTTTTTATGAGTCCAAGTTGCAGATATTAATTTCCCATAATGTTATGGATCAGTTCCACAGACAGATGGCATGGCTTTCCATACATGCCCAAGGGAAACTTGTAAGCGGTTCTGTATGTCCAAAAGATGGAATCCAATAGTTGACACAAATTCTTTCTATCCGTTTTCACAAGATTCCGTAGGATCATATTGATTTCTCTATTTGATAATTCTGCCATGCCATTGGTCTGGGGATGATAAGGAGATGCGACTCGGTGCTCGATGACGTACTCCTTTGTTAACTTCTTGACCACTCTATTAATGAAGTGGCTACCCTGTATGATATCAGTATCTTTAGAATCCCAAATTGTGATATGATGTTCTCTCACAAAAACCGACAAATTGTACAATTGTTTGTGGCTCGGGCAAGGATATCTTCAATTCAGCGACTCACAAAGTCAACAACAAGAAGGATGTGCTCATATCCCTGATTGCTGGGTAACGGTCCCATGAAATCGATGCCCCAAGCATTGACACATATGAAATCTGAATGAAATTCAGGGGCATGGAATCTTTATCTATAAGGGTGCCTCCCAATCTCTGACAGTTAGCGTAGTGCTTCACAAATGCTGCTGCATCCTTAAATAGGGTCGGCCACCAGAGACCACAACGTAGTACTTTTGATGTTGTTCTATCTCTAGAGTGATGTCCACCATATTCGACCGAATGACAATGCTTAAGGACACTATGATGCTCCTTTCGAGGAATACACTAGCACCAAATACAATTTGCTCCTTCCCTAAATAGAAGTGGGTCTTCCCATTGGTAGAAATGGAAGGTGGACAAGAATTTGTCCTTCTTAATTTTCATCCATTCTTGTGGAACTACACCGGAGATGAGGTAATTCACTATAATGGCAAACCAAGGGAGTGAATTCACAACCAAAATCGACTTGTCAAGAAAGGTGTTTGAGATGGTTGCACTGCTCAGTGGGGGCTCTTACTGATCAATTCTAGAGAGGTGATCTGCTACCACATTTTAAACCCCAGGCTTGTCTTTGATTTTCGAGTCGAACTCTAGGAGGAGAAGGATCCATCTGATCATTCTAGGCTTGGCATCCTTCTTTCGTTGTAAGTATTGGATAACAGAGTGGTCACTATAGATGGTGACTTTAGACCTAAGAAGATAGTATCTGAACTTCTCAAGGGTGAAAATCATAGCAATTCTTTCTATGTGACAGTGCAATTTCTCCGAGCTTCATCCAGTGCCTTGCCGGCATCGTGAATGCCATAGGGAGCCTTGTCTTTTCTTTGTCTTAGAACAACCCCAACTGTGAAATCTAACACATCCATCATGATCTCGAAGGGAAAAACCAATATGGTGGATAGGACATGATATTGAGTAATTAGCTCCTTCAGATGATTAAATGAAATCAACATTAAACTCAGTCTCCTTGCACAGTAACTCTGTAAGAGCTCGGTCAATGCGGCTGAAAGATCTAATGAATATTTTGTAGAAACTCACATGCCCCACGAATGACTCACATGTCTGACATCCTAAGGCGGCTCAAGAATGCTGATAACATCCACCTTTACGGGTCAACTTCCATACCACGTTTGGAAACGACGTGACCCATCACAATTTCTTCTGTGATCATGAAGTGGCTCTTTTCCCAAGATAGCACAAGATTGACTTCATGGCATTTCTGAAATACTTGATCTAGGTGCTCGAGACAAGAATTAAAACTGTCACCAAAGACAGAGAAGTCGTCCATAACCACCTCAAGAAAACTCCCCACCATCACGGCAAAGACTGCAAGCATGCATCTTTGGAATGTCGCCAAGGCATCACATAAACCAAAGGACATTTTTCTGAAGGCGTAGGTGTTGAACAGAAAAGTAAAGGTAGTGTTCTGTTGGTCCTCTGGAGTGATTGTCACTTGATTTTACTAGAAGTAGCCATCCAGAAAGCAGAAGAACTCTTTACCTACTAATCTCTCTAGAACTTGATTGATGAATGGCAAGGGGAAGTGGTCCTTCTTGGTTGGCGGTAGTCAACATATACCCACCAGGATGTCAGTATTCGAGTGGAGATCTCCTCTCCTCTATCATTTGTAACCAGAATATCTTCAAAACTACATGCAGAGGGCTCACACATTTCAATCAGAGATCGGATAAATGAAGCTTTCCTTACACCATTTAGTGATTTCTTTCATGAAGACATCCCACAATTTGGCTTCAATCTTCTTTTAAATTCTCGGGACAACTTGGAATCTTCTTCCAAATAGACATGATATGAACACATGGAAGGATTTATCCCACGGAGATATGAGATGTGCTAACCTAGTGCCTTGCGATTTTCTCTAAAACCTCAAGCAGTCGAGATTCTTGATCCGAGGTCAGTCTGCTACTGGTGATGACTGGATACATCTTCTCTCCACCTGCAAGGAAGGTGTACTTAAGTCCTTCCTGAAGTGGCTTTAATTCAGGCTCTAATATGGCCTTTTTCTCGGTTACTTCGGATACTGTGTTAGTAGTTGAATGACCTACCATGATTTTAGAGGTACTGCTCACCTAAATGGCTTCTTGCTCAACTATCAATGTGCCGAACAGATTTTCAATGAATTCATCATGTTTGGATTGGCATGAATCTTCTAAATCAAAAAGATGCATCAGCAAATTGATTCTATCTCCCAAGTGCTATCGGAGCGTGTGTCGACTGTGCTTTCCTGGTCCTCCTATGGAGAGAGGATTTTCAGGATCCATGTGTCATTTAAAGAGAGTTCTATGTCTCTGATTTCTACAATAAAGTCACTATCTGTTTCAGGCGGTGCTGTGTAACTTTCATCAGATATGACTTTCGGTTCGCTCATCATGTCTATTGTAACACTGTGATTGCTCGAGCTAAATGTGATCTTCCCATACTCATAGTTAAACACAACCTCCACAGTGCACCAGAATGACCATCTGAAAATAATAGGAGTCTGGAGTAAGGGTTTTGGAGATTCCATATCAAGGACTACGAAAGCAAGCGAAAATTACGTCTTGCACCATTTTGATAATGTCTTCCAACAGACCTCTAGATCGCTTGATTGATTGATCAGCAAACTGAAGGATCATGCATGTCTGCTTCAGTGGACCTAACCCGAATTCTTGCAATAGTGATGAGGGAAGGAAGTAGATGGAAGAGCCACTATTAAGTAGGGTCCGCTCGAGGACTTGATAAAAAATCTCGCATATGAACAAAGTTGCTCCTTTGTCTTGCTTCTTCTGATGGAGATTGATGGATGCATTTCTTGCCATGTTAAGGACATGCTTCTCAACTTGCTTGCGTTTGTTGTTGTGGTTATGATGCTTATTTGTAGACACTTCCTTCAAGCCCTTATTCACAGTGGGCATATATTCCATTGCTTTGCATTAATGGTAACTCAATAGTAAAAATTTTCAGAACATCCACAACACATGGATCAGATAATGCACTTTTTATTTTTGCATTTTCTTGGATTTTTCTATTGCATCAGGAAAGGGACTATTTACAATGTTGGAACCAAAATAATAATCATTGTTCCTATTTACAATAGAATTTTTGTCCACAATATCTTCTACATCTGTTCTACGAAAAGGTGTACAATCATTGGCTGAAGGCAATGCTGCTGCTAGTGGACATCCAAAAACTGTGGTCTTTGCTCTATCGGCTGGCTGTGGATCGGCTGTTGAGGTTGGATCCTCCATGGATGGCACGTCTTCACTTCGACTGCTATATTTTCTATCTTTTTGATTTTTCTGATTTTTTGTTCTATTTGTTAATGGAGGTGATGGTGGATGATAGCTGGCACGGCTCCTCCTTCTTTCTCACCCGAACTTGAAGCTGGCACAACTAATGTAGAAGATGACGATTCACCTGTCGAAGCGTTATTCGTCCCTTTGATTGTAGAAGATGGAGGCAAGGTCCTACCACTCTTAAGAGTGATAACATTAGACAAGGTAGAATTACAAGACTCTGACTCTACAAGCGCATACGTGACATGACATTCTACTCGCTCTTTCCTCTTGAAATTGTTGGGATTTGCTTTGACCTGAGATGGGATAGGAGTTTTTGTGGTCGTCTATTTGTCTAGCTTCTTTGTCATCTCTCTAGACCCTTTACAAGTTAGGCTAAGAAATCAAGGTTGATGTTCACGGGAGCTACCTTGGGAGGTTCAACATGCTAACGAAGTTGTGTCTGCTGGTAGTGAGGCTGAAGTTGGGACTACTGATGTGGTTGTTGAGGAGGGGAGGCTATGGAGGACAGGGTACTGTTGTTGTCCAACCATGTATTGATGGTACAACTGCTACTGACGGTACAATGGTTGTTAGTACTGCGGTGTTTGTCTCCAATTTCTAGGGTAATGTGGAGATGTGTGATGCTAATATTGAGGTTGAGACTGAAAGGACTATGCAAAACAACCACCCTGAGGTTGGTCGTACGATCGGTTGGCTAGTGATTGGCCCTAGTGTTGTCTCATACGACGGGTTAGCTTCACATCGTTGCTCTAGATACTATTGACTTCTTGGATCAGGGGTGGTGGTGGGAATGCTGGATCAGAAGATGGGAGGAAGCTAGACTGGTAGATTACCATCTGTTGCTGCGGCAAGGTCTGCTCAGGTGCTTGCACGTAGTAAACGTGTTAGATCGTAGGTTGTTGTTGACTCGACTGAGGCCGATGTGGTTGTGATGGTTCATCATTCTTCTAAGCAGGAGTATCTGACAATGGTGTCGTCGATTGACATGAACTGATGGTGCTCACCATCATCTCCAACTGCTTGGTGATTTGGTCCAACTTATCCAAATTCTGTGTCCTCTGTTCAATGACAACGAGCTTCTCTAGATTATGTTGACACATCTCAATAATGTCAACCTTAGAAAGATGTCCCCCTACAATACCAAGGTTGGAGCTCTCATCTTGCTCTGCCTCACAGGATGTTGCCATGTGAACTTGCTAGTGGAGGACCTGAGGCTGTCTTTGGTAAGCATGTGATGTAGAGAGGGTGCCCTCTCCCACAACCATTTCTTCAAAGATTTTCCATACCACATCTTCATCTTTATTAAAGTGGAATCCCCTTCATGCATCATCAACTAATCTTTGGCTCTCTATATTCAGGCCCCGAAGAAGTGTTGGACCAAATTGGTCCCTATTGTCATGGTGGGGGCGCTTTTCCTGCAGGTCAGTGAATCGTTCCCAGGCCTCATGTATAGCCTCGTAGGCTGCCTGAGAAAAGTTGCTAATCTTGACTCGCATCTAGTTGATCCTACCGAGAGGTTAGAACTTGTGAAGGAACACATTTCGTTCCTCCCAAGTCATCATGCCCTTTACCAAATGATTGACCCAGTACAGAGCCTTGTCTTGCCCTCTCAAGGGGAACACATTCATCTTCATGACATCTAACGGGATGTTAGGATAGTGGTTAGTTCTGTAGAAGCGAGAGAACTGTTGCAGATGAATGTAGAGATCCTCATTAGTATTCTCGTGAAATGATGGTAAGAGTGCAAGGAACTAGGTCTTAAGCTCGAAGTGAGCATGGACCGGAGGGATGCAGATCCATTTGGTCATCTGGTTGTCTCCATGATTTTATGTCTCATTTAGCATCGATTTTGGATTCCCATTTTCTGTTCCCTCCTCTTTGCCTGGATCATTACATGCTCTTTCACCATCTCCTCCTCCTCCTGTTCTCTTTGGTAGATCATTCATCATATCCTGAAATGCAATTTGTGCTAATGCCTTCTTAATCATTTGTTGATATATGGCTTGAAGGAAGGCTGATAACTGAGCGTTCACCTAGTTTTGATCGGGTCCCTGACCCGACTCCGTCTGAGGAGGCTTTTGTCCTTTTCCTTTAGGGTGCCATTTCTGGATTTGAATATGAGGATATGAAATCTTTGTTGGGATCCATGATTGGGGCTGGCTTGTATCTGCAATGTGAGGGAATTCCAATCCGATAACTTGCAATTGAACACCAATTATTGAGATGTATATGAGATTAGAGTCAATAGCAGATAATCGTGAATCGAGAAAAAGATCTAGACTGAAATCGACCTCCATTCACAATAAGCGGTAATGGTATAAGAGTGGTCCCGATTTATTAGGAGAGGAAAGGAGGTGGAAAGAAAATGAGTTTGGATATCAATTTGCAAGGTCTGAACTAGGTTCTCAAGAATCACCTCGAATTATTGACAATGCCGAGTTCATGGAATCGATGTGGGTGTCGACGAAGTCCCGACAAAACCATCCATGGATCGACATCGTGAAGCAAGAGAAGATCGATGTAGGAAGAATGGTATTGTGGTCAACGAGGAATAAACGTGAGTGTAAACTAGTAGAAAGGCTCGAAATGAGTGAGGGGTCAAAGAGAAGACACACATGACAAAATTTGTGCAGGTGCATGGGACTTTATCTTTGAAACTTGATCTAGATCCATACGAACACAATACAAAATTGGTTCACCTACTCAACACATGTGAGGACGTAAAGGATTGACTACTTTTATATTTTCAATTTTAGAGTTGTTATTTCAGACATATCTTGTAACAAGTCTTTAGCACACTAATCCTATAGGAGCAAGAGTACTGCTAGAAAAGTATCTCCACCTTTGTAACCTATAGTCTGCACTTTTGAGATCCTTGTAACCCTTATCCCTACTCAGCCAAATAGTAAGAGGGAGGAAGCCGATAGCCCAAACTACTACTTCAGACCTCGTTCGTAATGGAATCACCTGTGAGCGTGCAAGGACCTACTAGGTCGCAAACAGATGAGACAGATACACCCTTGAGCGTGTGACCTAATCTCAGTACTTCGGACCATGTATATGTTCCACACAAGGTGAGAACGCCATTGCTAACAGGGCCCTACTCGGTAAAGTACAATAGAAGCACCAATACTTCAAAAATCCTGGTAATACACAAGTCAGTTATGGACTAGGTTTTTGGCTCTAATCCTTAGCGGGTTGTGCCTTGCTCACGGGAGGGGTTTTGGTCCCCTCCTAAGGTACATGAAAACAGCGAGGGCTTTATGAACCCAAGGCAATGATGTGCATTATATATTTTAATTAAGGTCTAAGTTTATTTAGCAGTCCTCTTATTTCAGACTTTTTTGTTTTCACTTTTCAAGATATTTTGCATACAAGCCCCTGATGATTTTGTAGATTCTCATTAAGTCTTAGGTGCTCAAAATCAGAGGGAGATAACAAAAAATTCATGCTAGTTGATTCGATGATAGAAATCTTACCATTGAATCTAATGATGCGTGGAGAGTTAGAGGAGTTACAGTGTTGATATACGCGAAATCCGCCTCTTTAAGAATAGATAAATTGTAGTATAGGAGACGGATTTTAGTCGATCAAAACCCACAATCTTTTAATGTTGTGGAGTATTTTTACTTGGCAAGTCTACCAAGGTCGAACACAGGGACACAAGCTACTCTGTCTATTTATCGAATTTTTACTAATTAAGATCAAGTGTGAATTATTTATTGATTCTAGATTTCTGTAAATGCATGATGCACTATGCAAATTACAATGCAATAAAATGATGCAAGTATTTTTCAGTTGATTTTTATGCGATTATAGGATGATTCATGAGAGTAATGCAAGGGAACTTATATGCATAAGAAAATATTACAAATATACCCTAAAAATATCACTAAAAATGAGCAATATAATAAGAATTCAAATCATAGTCATTTTGATCACTAAGGTCAGTCATCAATTCAGAGCAAGGACAAGTAGAGTAAGGTCATCATGTAACATTAAAAGTCACTTATTTTAAAATTACATCATATGAGAAAATTGGACATGCCATTAAATAGATGAAGAAACAAGGATCAAAACGATACTAAAATCATGCAATTTTGACCTACGATGCTCAAGTTATGAAGAAAACAATGTAGAGGCATAATTGTGAATACAATGCAAGAAATAAAAGGATAAATATTACATTTAGGTCCCTCTAGGGACCTAAATGTAAATACCAAAAAACGGTAGGGGCCCTGTGCAATTTTTCCATATGTGCGGGGCATTTCTGCAATTTCCAGAAGCTGCTAGGGTATCCTTATAAAATACCCAAGGAGCACGTGAGGCACGTGCCTGGGGACCTGTTTGTAATTATCAGAAGTTCCTGGGTCTTTCACACAAATTACCCAGGCCCTCACATGGGGTGCACGGAGGGACCTAGGCTCGGGGCTCGCAGTTGGCTCGGGACTGAGGCTTGGTTGTCCACGTGTCATCTTCGGGGCCGTCCGATCCAGATGATCGGACGACACCTGTAGCGTCTTCTCCGCCGCAGGCCACCGGAGAAGGCGAGGCTCCGATGACCTGCTGTTCGCTCCTCCGTGCGCTGGTAGACTGCCTGATGGTCGAGGAAGTTCGTTGGACTGCTGCCGGAGGTCCTGAAGGAGCGACGAGGCTCCGGTGCTGATCAAGGCTTGAGTTCTATGGAGCCTCGCCGGAGGAGATCAGCTTGATGGAGCTCCGATGCTATCTCTGACCAATCAAGAGACTGCAATGGTTAGTCATAGTTGAAGCGTGTCGTGTGTGTGAGGTGAGTGAGTGATGAGTGAATGGGGTCCAAGGAGCAACTGGAAGCGGAGGCCATTGCTCCTTCTCCTGCGAAGTGGAGGAGGAGATGGGTCAGAGCGAGGAAGGTTGTTGAGAATGGGGAAGGGTGAGCGAATGCGTTGGCGTGGACGGTGGTGGTTTGGTCGAGATGTAGAGGTGGTTAGGTGATGGTGATAGTGTGTGTGGAGGTGGGGTAAATTCGAAGAAATAAAGAAAAAAAGAAGGGGAGGGAGGTACCTCATCGGAGAGGGGAACCCGGTGGAGGAGGAGCTTGTACTGGGCTTCGAGTAAGCCCGAGTCGTTGCCCGTTCTGGTCAGCTATGCCAGAGATCTCGAGCTACCACCGAAGATGGAAGAATTGACATGGCGGAGATGCCATGGATCACACTGGGGCTGGGACCGTCTTCACCTCGATTGATGGCCCCTCCGTTGTCACTGGAGGACCGGAGGCTGGGCTGAAGCCCCCCTGAATGGTGGATGGCTTGGAAGTGCAGTGGGGGTGGGACTTTTATAGGTGGAGGCGACGGTTTCAGGCGGAGGTTTGAAGGGCATGGATGAGGATATGGATTGATGAGGGGGTATCGTAATGTGGTTCGTGAAGATGGCGGATGAACGGTCGGAATGATGGTTGCGTTTCGAGGGGGAGTGGTGATCGAAGAGTGGAGTGAAAATAGAAAGGAGCGGCGGGTGGTGTAACGTCTGAAGAGAGAGGGGGGGTTACAGAGGAAGAAGAGAAGGCCTGGGCCATTCGATCATGTGATCCAACGGTCAGATGGAGGTACGGACTGAGAGTAGGGACCAGGACTTAGAATTTGATCCTACGGTGGATAGACAGGTGCTAAAGAGTGGCCCAGATGAAGAGTTTAGCATGATCGAATGGCTGGGAAAGATTGGGTGACGTGGAGCGCGGTGGACCTTAGTATACAAGTGGGATCGGGCGGCTGAAGTGAAGGGGCGACGTGGAGCAATGATAGGCGTAGGATGAGAGATGGTTGAGTGAATGTGATGTTGGCGTGAGTAGGCGGTTCTGATCTGATCTAGGAGTCAGATCCAACGGCTGAGAGTGAAGCAGCAATGGAGGGCTGAGATGGAGGCGGATAGAAGAGGATTTGATGGTCAGGAACGATGACGGGTGGAGAAAGGAGGAGCGGCCACGTGGTGGCTCCAGAGAGCACCACGTGGCTGCACCAGGAATTTCAAAAATGTAAATACAAAAAAATACAAAAGAAATAGTTAGAGGCAAAATCAGGAAAAAGTCAAAACATGAAAGTTGTTTGTCTCAATGAGATCTACAAGTTTCATGTTGGACAAAAAGCCAAAAGAAGTAATTTGTACAAAAACTATTTTTGGGGTGTATTTTTAAAGGGGTAAAAACACCAATTTTTATCTTTTGAGTTCTTTTTGCAATTTTTTGTGCTTCAAGGGGTCAGGGAATTGTAGACAGTTAGATTCCTAATTTTTAGGGGTTTTTGATGAGAAAATAATTACAAAGAAAATAATGGTAATTAAATATAATCAAATAAGGGTTAATTATAGATAATATATTACAAGATAATAATAATGAATTAATGGTGATTTTTATTGGGTTGATCAAGTCAGGGGTTTAATTTGTGACTTTTAGCATGGTGAATACGAGATTCATCATAGCCATATACTTAAACTATGCTCGCCCTCGAGAATCTAAAGAATGAAGGAGTCGGATCAATTCCTGACAGTGCAAGTGAAGATTTCAATGTTCAATCTTTCGAAGACCCTTAATTTAAGTGATCCTAAAATTTTGAGCTTATCCATGCTTCAGTTAGAAGGAATCCAACTTTTCTAAGTATCAGACTCTCTTTTTGTACATATAATATAAGGATATGAAATTAAGTGTACTGCATTTCACGAGAGTCAAGTCGAGGCATCACCCAAAGTTCCAGTCCCAAAGATTCTCCTCTAGACCTCATTCTCAACACTAGATAATAAGCATATTCTTGCTTCAGTCAATCGTCTCATTAGCTCGTCAGACTTGAAATGTAGATGGACGGTCATATAATGGAGGGCATAGGATTGTGTCTATTTTTCTCTCCCTCACATTGGAACAAGGGGCCTCTCGAGTTCCTTTTTACTCAACACATGTAAATTTTTAGATTGTTGATCAATGTGTTCGTCAAGAGAGTTGGAGTCGTCTGTACTTGTTTTTCTGGGAGTACACCAGGGTGTGTCTCTTTTGAGTATCTAAGATACTTTCAACACCCAGACTTGTAGCATTTATGATGCAGAGCCCTTTTTTGGTGTCGGCCCGACTCCTTGGTCCTAATTACCGCTTGGTCTAAGTGGACACTTTGAGAAAGTTTGGGAGCACTCGCCATTGGTGGAAGATCGTTTATAATTTTGACTTTGGATGATAGAGCTTTTCTTTGAAATTTCATTGCTTTTGTTGGCTGGATCCACTGCTTTTACCAAAAGTTGGCACACACAGAGCAACAATTATCATTAAGTTTCATCACACCATGGCACATAGGTAGATAACAAATAGATAGCATATGAATCTTGTTCACGTTCTGGTTAGGGTTTTGTTGACACTCAGGTTTTCTGAAGCCTTCATTAACTTTATCCCATCGTCGAATATCATTAGATCGGGTCTAAACTCAAATCTCTAGCCCTAGTTCCTCAAGTTATAACTCAACTCACCTCATCAATCATGCAGTTGTGGAAGTGAATTGTGCTGATCATATTCTTTTGAAGGTAGAGATGAAGAGTGCAATATAGTGCTCAAATCTTTTAAACTAGGGTAGTGTAGATATATAAGTTTAAAAACCTTAATGACTAAGGCATGTTAACTCAGTCTCTCAACATCACAGAAATCAAGTTTCCTAAAAATCTTTAAGCCTTGAGTGCATGTGATTGTGTCAGGAATACACCCACCCCTTAGTTAGTGTATGTGTGTGTTTTTTTTTCTGATTTTTTTGCTTTTGCAAATTTTTTTATTCTTTGGAGAGACAATGACTGGCCCAGGTTCAGATGAATAAAAGTATCTACTGTCTGCCAGGACGGATGTTAGTACGGGCTAATAGACGAACTTGTGTTCCTTAAGGATGGTGCCTTCCGCAGTGTCCTCTAAACCACCCACTCTGCTAAGGGAGACCGAAGTTCTCTCACTGAAAGTCTCTACTAAGCCTAGTAGTCAAAGTCTAATTCAAAGAAAGGTTTTCAATTTTTTCAATATTTTTAATTTTTTTGAAAAGGGGTTATTTACACAAATTAATCCCACAATTTTTGAAGAAAACATTTTTACAAGGTTTTTACAAAACTCAGTGCACATGTATACTAAAAATCTAGACCGAGAAAGAATTTCAAATAGTTTTAAAAATACAAGCTATCACTAAAGTAAATATAGAGTCATATACGGTATACCCCCATATACTTAAATTTTGCTATGTCCCCAATGCTCAAGTGTCATGAAAGCTATGGCTCGATCAAATATAGGGTGATATAGCGGAACTGTGGAGGACGGTCCCCCTATAATTAGGCCAAAATTTGTCCTACGTATTAAGAAGACAACACGAGGGATGGATGACTAGGCGGTCCCCTCCCAATACTTAGTCTACAAATAGCCTAAATAACAGATCTGAGTTTGGGGGGGTTATTGTGGTTGGAGGAATAATTACACTATGATACAAGGGAAGAGGGTAGTTTTACAAAATATGACGATCAGGGAGAGAGCGAGAGAGAGAGAGTGATTGTGAAATATACAGAGAGAGGTGGGGGTGAGTGTATATGTGCAAGTGTGTGTGTCGGGGGTGGGGGTAGATCATCAAGTGATCTACTTATTTCTTTCTTTTTTTTCATCCTTTTTTTAACTACATGCAAGCCCTGAGGAAAAATAAATATGCATATGCAAGTTTTTTTACAGTATGCAAATGCAGGCTGACTTATGAAAGATCGTAAAATTTCTTTGCCAATTCTCTTGCAGCCTCTTCAGCGGATGCTCCTGACTTCACGCCTCCATGAAGATCAAGTGTCCTCGATTTTCGTGGGCCTTGCCACAAAAGAGAAAAGTTAGCAAAATACAGAGTAGATTAATCAGTAGACATGATGCAAGAAATGATGCATGAAATGAGGACATGCAAATCTTGAAAATGTTCAACAAAGATAAGTCAAAATTCAACAAATAAATTAAGTTAAGTCATGTCCCCGACAACAGTGCCATTTGAAGAACGCAAAATCCACCTCTTTAAGAATAGATAAATTGTAGTATAAGAGACGGATTTCGGTCGATCAAAAACCACAATCGTTGAATGTTGTTGATATTTTTACTTGGCAAGTCTACCAAGGTCGAACACAGGGACACGAAATACTCGGTCTATTTACCGATTTTTTACTAATTAAGATCAAGTGTTAATTATTTCTTGATTCCAGATTTCTATGAAAATGCATGATGCACTATGCAGATTACAATGCGATAAAATGATGTATGTAATTTTCAGTTGATTTTATGCGAATATAAGATGATGCATGAGAGTAATGCAAGGGAACTTATATGCAGAACAAAAGATTACAAATATACCCTAAAAATATCACTGAAAATGAGCAACATAATAAGAATTGAAATCAGGGTCATTTTGATCACAACAATAAGGTCAGTCATCAGTTCAGAGCAAGGACAAGTAGAGCAAGGTCATCATCTAACATTAAAAATAACTTCTTTTAAATTAAATCATATGAGAAAATTAGACATGCCATGAGATAGATGAAGAAACAAGGATCATAACGATACTAAAATCATGCAATTTGGACCTACGATGAGGGACCTAAATGTAAATACCAAAAACCGATAAGGGCCCTGTGTAATTTTTCCATATGCACGGGGGCATTTCTGTAATTTCCAGAAGCTGTGAGGGTATACTTGTAAAATACCCTAGGACACACGTGAGGCACGTGCCTGGGGACCTGTATGTAATTATCAGAGGTTCCTAAGTCTTTCGTGGAAATTATCCAGGCCCTCACGTGGGGTGCCCGTGAGAGGCCTAGGCTCGGGCTCGTAGTTGGCTCAAGACGAAGGTTTGGATGTCGAGGAGTCATCTTCCGGGTCGTCCGATCCAGATGATCAGACATCACTTCTAGCGTCTTCTCCGTCGCAGGCCATCGGAGAAAGCGGGGCTCTGGCGACTTGCTGTACGCTCCTCCGTACGTTGGCGGCCTGCCTGATGGTCTAGGAAGTTCGCTGGACTGCAGATGGAGGTCCTGGAGGAGCGGCGAGGCTCCAGTGTTGATCAGGGCTTGAGTTTGATGGAGCCTCGCCGTAGGAGATTAGCTCGAAGGAGCTCCGATGCTATCTCCAGCCAATCAAGATCCTGCAAGGGTTAGTTATAGCGAAAGCGTGTCGTACGTGTGAGGTGAGTGAGTGAGAGTGAATGGGGTCCCTAGAGCGACTGGAGGTGGAGGCCACTGCTCCTACTCCGAAAAAGTGGAGGAGGAGATGGGTCGGAGCGAGGAAGGTTGTAGAGAATGGGGATGGTTGAGAGAATGCATTGGTGTGGATGGTGGTGGTGTGGTCGAGATGCAGAGGTGGTCAGGTGATGGTGGTGGCAAGTGTGGAGGTCGCGTAAATTCGAAGAAATAAAGAAAAAAATAAGGGGAGGGAGGTAACTCGTCGGAGAGGGGAACCCGATGGAGGAGGAGCTTGCGCTGGGCTTCGAGGAAGCCCGGGTCGTCGTCCGGTCTGGTCAGCTACGCCAGAGAGCTCAAGCTACCACCGAAGATGGCGGAGCTGTCATGACGGAGATGCCACGGATCACACCGGGGCTGGGGCCGTCTTCACCTCGATTGATCGCCCCTCCGCTTTCACAGGAGGACCGAAGGCTGGGTCGAAGCCCCCTGAATGGTGGATGGCTTGGAAGTGCAACGGGGGAGGGACTTTTATAGTTGGATGCGACATTTTCAGGCGGAGGTTTGAAGGGCATGGATTAGGATGTGGAGTGATGAGGGGGTATCGTAATGAGGTGAGAGAAAATGGCGAATGAACGGTCGGAAAAATGGTGGCGTTACGAGGGGGAGCGGTGATCAAAGAGTAATGTGAAAATAGAAAGGAGCGGCGGGTGGCGTAATGTCTGAAGAAAGAGGTGGGGTTACGGAGGAAGAAGAGAAGCCCTGGGGCATTGGATCATGTGATCCAATCGTCAGATGGAGGTGCGGACTGGGAGTAGGGTTCAGATCTTAGAATCTGATCCTACGGTGGATAGACATGCGCTAAAGAGTGCCCCAGATGAAGAGTTTAGCATGATCGAATAGCAGGGAAAGATTGGGCGATGTGGAGCACGGTGGACCGTAGGATACAAGTGGGATCGGGCGGCTGAAGTGAAGGGGCGACGTGGAGCAATGATAGGCGTAGGATGAGAGATGGTTGAGCGGCTGTGATGTTGGCGTGAGTGGGAGGTTCTGATCTGATCTGGGAGTTAGATCCAACGATTGGGAGTGAAGCGACAATGGAGGGCTGAGAAGGAGGCAAATAGAGGAGGATCTGACGGTCAGGAACAATGACGGGTGGAGGGAGGAGCGGCCACGTGGTGGCTCCAGAGAGCGCCACATGGGTCACCAGAAAATTCAAAAATGTAAATACAAAGAAAAATACAAAAGAAATAGTTAGAGGCAAAATCAGAAAAAATTTAAAACATGAAAGTTGTTCGTCTCGATGATATCTACAAGTTTTAGGTTGGACAAAAAGCCAAAAGAAGTCATTTGTATAAAAAGTATTTTTGGGGTGTATTTGTAAAGGGGTAAAAACACTGATTTTTATCTTTTGAGTTGCTTTACCAATTTTTTAGCGCTTTAAAGGATTAGGAAATTATAGACAATTAACCTTCCTAATTTTCAGGGGTTTTTGATGAGAAAATAATTACCAAGAAAATAGTGGTAATTAAATATAATCAATTAAGGGTTAATTATACACAATATATTACAAGATAATAATAACGAATTAATGGTGATTTTTATATGATTGATTAAGTCATGGGTTTAATTTGTGACTTTTAGCATGATGAATACGAGATTCATCACACCCCTATACTTAAACTATGCTCACCCTCGAGCATCTAAAGAATGAAGGAGTCGAATCAATTCCTGATAGTGCAAGTGAAGATTTCAAGGCTCAATCTTTCGAAGACCCTTAATTTAAGTGATCCTAAAATTCTGAGCTTATCCATGCTTTAGTTAGAATGAATCCAACTTCTCTAAGTATCAGACTCTCTTTTTGTATATATAATATAAGGATATGAAATTAAGTGTACTGCATTTCATGAGAGTCGAGTCGAGGCATTACCCAAAGTTCCAGTCCCAAAGATTCTCCTCTAGACCTCATCCTCAACACTAGGGAATAAGTCTATTCTTGGTTCAGTCAACCGTCTCATTAGTTCGACAGACTTGAGTTGTAGATGAACGACCAAATGATGGAGATCATAGGATTGTGTCTATTTTTCTCTCCCTCACATTGGAACAAGGGGCCTCTCGAGTGCCTTTTTACTCAACACGTAAATTTTTAGATTGTTGTTCAATGTGTCCGTCAAGAGAGTTGGAGTCGTTTGCACTTGTTTTTCTGGGAGCACACCGGGGTGTGTCTCTTTTAAGTATCTAAGATACCTTAGACACCCAGACTTGTAGCATTTACGATGCAGAGCCTCTTTTTGGTGTCAGCCCGACTCCTTGGTTCTAATAAGCGCTTTGTCCAAGTGGACACTTTGAAAAAGTTTGGCAGCGCTTGCCATTGATGGAAGCTCGTTTATAATTTTGACTTTGGATGACAGATCTTTTCTTTGAAATTTCATTGCTTTTGTTGGCTAGCTCCACTATTTTTACCAAAAGTTGGCGCACACTGATCAACAGTTATCATTAAGTTTCGTCACACCCTGGCACATAGGTAAATATCAAAGAGATAGCATATGAATCTTGTTCACATACTAGCTAGGGTTTTGCTGACACTCAGGTTTTCTGAAGCCTACATTAACTTTATCCCATCCTCAAATATCATTAGATCGGGTCTAAACTCAAATCTCTAGTCCTAGTTCCTCATGTGATAACTCAACACATCCAATCAATCATGCAGTTGTGGAAGTGATTGTGTTGAACCTATTCTTTTGAAGGTAGAGATGAAGAGTACATTATAGTGCTCAAATCTTTCAAACTAGGGTAGTATGGATAATTAAGTTTAAAAACACTAATGACTAAGGCATGTTAACACAGTCTCTCAAGATCACAGAAATCAAGTGTCCTCAATATCCTCAAGCCCTGAGTACATGTGATTGTGTCAGGAATACACCCACCCCTTAGTTAGTGTTTGTGTTTTTTTTCTGATTTTTTTGCTTTTGCAAAAATTTTTTATTCTTTGGAGAGACAATGACTGGCCCAGGTTCAAATGAATAAAAGTATCTACTCTCTGCCAGGATGGGTGTTAGTATGGGCCGATAGACAGACCCGTGTTCCTTAAGGATGGTGCCTTCTGTAGTGTCCTCTAAACCACACACTCTGCTAAGGGAGACCGAAGTTCCCTCACTGAAAGTATCTACTAAGCCTAGTAGTCAAAGTCTAATTCAAAGAAAGATTTCAATTTTTTCAATTATTTTAATCTTTTTAAAAGGGGTTATTTACACAAATTAATCCCTCAATTTTTGAAGAAAACATTTTTACAAGGTTTTTACAAAACGCAGTTCACAGGTATACTAAATCCAAGCCCGAGAAAGAATTTTCAAATAGTTTTAAAAATACGAGCTATTGCTAAAGTATATTACGGTATACCCCCATATACTTAAATTTTGCTATGTCCCCATCGCACAAGTGTCATGAAGCCATGGATCGATCAAATATAGGGTGATATAGCGGAACTGAGGAGGAGGGTCCCCCTATAATTAGGCCAAAAAGTATTATAAGTATTAAGAAGACAACGCGAGGGATTGATGACTAGGTAGTCCCCTCCCTATACTCAGGCTACAAATAGCCTAAACAACGGATCTGAGTTTGGGGGGTGTTATTGTGGCTGGAGGAATAATTACACTACGATACAAGGGCGGAGGGTTGTTTTTACAGAAGATGACGATCGGGGAGAGAGAGAGTGAGTGGTTGTGAAATATACAAAGAGAGGTAGGGGTGAGTGTATATGTGCAAGTGTGTGGGGGGGGGGGGGGTAGATCATCATGTGATCTAGTTCTTTTTTTTCTTTTTTTTCATCTTTTTTTAACTACATGCAAGCCCCGAGGAAAAATAAATATGCACATGCAAGTTTTTTTACAGCATGCAAATACATGCTGACTAATAAAAGATCCTAAAATTTCTTTGCCAATTCTTTTGCGGCCTCTTCAGTGCAAGTTCCCTACTTCATGCCCTCATGAAGATCAAGCGTCCTCGATTTTCATAGGCCCTGCCATAAAAGAGAAAAGTTAGAAAAATACAGAGGAGATTAATCCGCAGACATGATGCAGTAAATGATGCATGAAATGAGGACCTGCAAATCTTGAAAATGTTCAACAAAGATAAGTCAAAAGTCAACTAATAAATTAATTTCAGTCGTGTCCCGAGCAACGACGCCATTTGATGAACGCAAAATCCTTCTCTTTAAGAATAGATAAATTATAGTATAGGAGACGGATTTCGATCGATCAAAAACCAGAATCTTTGAATGTTGTGGAGTATTTTTACTTGGCAAGTCTACCAAGGTCGAATTCAGGGACACGAGCTACTCTGTCTATTTATCAAATTTTTACTAATTAAGATCAAGTGTGAATTATTTCTTGATTCCAAATTTATATGAAATTGCATAATGCACTATGCAGATTACAATGCAGTAAAATGATGCACGTAAATTTCAGTTGATTTTTTTTGCAATTATAAGATGATGCATGAGAGTAATGCAAGGGAACTTATATGCAAAACAAAAGATTACAAATATACCATAAAAATATCACTGAAAATGAGCAACATAATAAGAATTGAAATCGGGGTCATTTTGATCACAACAATATGGTCAGTCATCAATTCATAGCAAGGACAAGTAGAGAAAGGTCATCATCTAACATTAAAAGTCACTTATTTTAAAATCACATCAGATGAGAAAATTAGACATGCCATGAGATAGATGAAGAAACAAGGATCAAAAAGACATTAAAATCATGCAATTTGGATCTGCGATGCTCAAGTTATGAAGAAAACAATGTAGGGGCATAATTGTGAATAAAATGCAAGAAATAAAGGGATAAATATTACATTTAGTTCCCTAGAGGGACCTAAATGTAAATACCAAAAACCGGCTGGGGCCCTGTGCGACTTTTCCTATGTGGGGGGGTATTTCTGCAATTTCTAGAAGCTGCGAGGGTATCCTTGTAAAATACCCAAGGACGCACGTAAGGCACGCGCTTGGGGTCCTGTATGTAATTATTATAAGTTCCTTGGTCTTTCGTGGAAATTACCTAGACCCTCACGTGGGGTGCACATGAGGGGCCTAGGCTCTGGGCTCGTAGTTGGCTCGGGACTGAGGCTTGGATGTCCACTTGTCATCTTCCAGGTCGTCCGATCCAGATGATCGGACGTCACCTGTTGCGTCTTCTCCGCTATAGGCCACCGGAGAAGGTGGGGCTCCGGCGACCTGTTGTTTGCTCCTCCGCACACTGCTGGCCTGCCTGATGGTCGAGGAAGTTTGCCGGACTGCTGGCGGAGGTCCTGGAGGAGTGGAGAGGCTCCGATGTTGATCAGGGCTTGAGTTCGATGGAGCCTCGCCGGAGGAGATCAGCTCGGAAGAGCTCCGATGCTATCTCTGGCAAATTAAGATCATGCAAGGGTTAGTCATAGTGAAATGTGTCGTGCGCGGGAGGTGAGTGAGTGTTGAGTGAATGGGGGACCTGGAGCGACTAGAAGTGGAGGCCACTGCTCCTTCTCCGACGAAGTGGAGGAGGAGATGGGTTGAAGCGAGGAAGCTTGTAGAGAATAGGGAAGGTTGAGAGAATGCGTTGGCGTGGATGGTGGTGGTGTGGTCGAGATGCAGAGGTGGTCAGGAGATGGTGGTGGCGGGTGTGAAGGTCCGGTAAATTCGAAGAAATAAAGAATAAAAGAAGGGGATGGAGGTACCTCACAGAGAGGGGAACCCGGTAGAGGATGAGCTTGTGCTGGGCTTCGAGGAAGCCCAGGTCGTCGCCCGGTCTAGTCAGCTACGCTAGAGAGCTTGAGCTATCGTCAGGGATGGCGGAGCTGACATGGCGGAGATGCCATGGATCACACTGGGGCTGGGGCCGTCTTCACCTCTATTGATGGCCCCTCCGCCATCACCGGAGGACCGGGGGCTGGGCTGAAGCCCCCTGAATGGTGGATGGCTTGGAAGTGCGGTGGGGGTGGGTCTTTTATTGGTGGAGGCGATGGTTTTAGGTGGAGGTTTGAAGGGAATGGATGAGGACGTGGAGTGATGAGGGGGTATCGTAATGAGGTGAGCGACGATGGCGGATGAACGGTCAGAATGATGGTGGCATTACAAGGGGGAACGATGATCGAAGAGAGGTGTGAAACTAGAAAGGAACGATGGGTGGCGTAACGTCTGAAGAGAGAGGGGGGTTACGGAGGAAAAAGAGAAGGCCTGGGCTGTTGTATCATGTGATCCAACGGTCAGATGGAGGTGCAGATGGAGAGTAGGAATCATATCTTAGAATCTGATCCTGCGGTGTATAGATAGGCGCTAAAGAGTGGCCCAGATGAACAGTTTAGCATGATCGAATGGCTGGGAAATATTAGGTGACGTGGAGCGCGGTGGACCGTAGGATACAAGTGGGATTGGGGGTTGAAGTGAAGGGGCGACGTGGAGGAATGATAGGCGTAGTAGGATGAGAGATGGTTGAGCGACTATGACGTTGGCGAGAGTGAGCGATTCCGATCTGATCTGGGAGTCAGATCCAACATCTGGGAGTGAAGCGGCAATGGACGGCTGAGATGGAGGCAGATGGAATAGGATCTGACGGTCAGGAACAGTGACAGGTGGAGGAAGGAGGAGCGGCCATGTGGCGGCTCCAGAGAGCGCCACGTGGCTGCACCAGAAAATTCAAAAATGTAAATAAAAAGAAAAAAACAAAATAAATAGTTAGAGGCAAAATCAGGAAAAAGACAAAAACATAAAAGTTGTTCATCTCGATGAGATCTATAAGCTTCATGTTGGACAAAAAGCCAAAAGAAGTCATTTGTACAAAAAGTATTTTTGGGGTGTATTTTTAAAGGGGTAGAAACAACGATTTTTATCTTTTGAGTTGCTTTGCAATTTTTTAGTGCTTTAAGGGGTTAGGAAATTATAGAGAATTAACCTTCCTAATTTTTAGGGTTTTTGATGAGAAAATATCTACCAAGAAAATAGTGGTAATTAAATATAATCAATTAAAGTTTAATTATACACAATATATTACAAGATAATAATAACGAATTAATGGTGATTTTTATAGGATTGATTAAGTCCAGGGTTTAATTTGTGACTTTTAGAATGATGAATACGAGATTCATCAAACCCCTATACTTAAAATATGCTCGCCCTCGAGCATCTAAAGAATGAAGGAGTGGGATCAATTCCTGACTGTGAAAGTGAAGATTTCAAGGCTCAATCTTTCGAAGACCATTAATTTAAGTGATCCTAAAATTATGAGCTTATCCATGCTTTAGTTAGAAGGAATCCAACTTCTCTAAGTATCAGACTCTCTTTTTGTACATATAATATAAGGATATGAAATTAAGTGTACTGCATTTCATGAGAGTCAAGTCAAGGCATCACAGAAAGTTCCAGTCCCAAATATTCTCCTCTAGACCTCATCCTCAACACTAGGGAATAAGTCTATTCTTGCTTCAGTCAACCATCTCGTTAGTTCGTCAGACTTGAAATGTAGATGGACGATCAGATGATGGAGGGCATAGGATTGTGTTTATTTTTCTCTCCCTCACATTGGAACAATGGGCCTCTCGAGTGCCTTTTTACTCATCACATGTAAATTTTTAAATTGTTGATCAATGTGTTCGTCAAGAGAGTTGGAGTCGTCTGCACTTGTTTTTCTGGGAGTACACATGGGTGTGTCTCTTTTGAGTATCTAAGATACCTTCGACACCCAAACAAGTTGCATTTATGATGTAGAGCCCTTTCTTGGTGTCATCCCAACTACTGGGTCCTAATTAGCGCTTGGTCCAAGTAAACACTTTGAAAAAGTTTGGGAGCGCTCGCCATTGGTGGAAGCTCGTTTATAATTTTGACTTTCGATGATAGAGCTTTTCTTTGAAATTTCATTGTTTTTGATGGCTAGCTCCACTGCTTTTACCAAAAGTTGGCGCACACTGATCAACAATTATCATTAAGTTTCATCACACCCTGGCACATAGGTAGATATCAAAGAGATAGCATATGAATCTTGTTTACATACTGGCTAAGGTTTTGCTGGCACTCAGGTTTTATGAAGCCTTCATTAACTTTATCCCTTCCTCGAATATCCTTAGATCGGGTCTAAACTCAAATATCTAGTCCTAGTTCCTCAAGTGATAACTCAACTCATCTCATCAATCACGCAGTTGTGGAAGTGATTGTGTTGATCATATTCTTTTAAAATTAGAGATGAAGAGTACAATATAGCACTCAAATATTTCAAACTAGAGTAGTTTCTATAATTAAGTTTAAAAACCCTAATGACTATGGCATGTTAACTCAGTCCCTTAAGATCACAGAAATCAAGTGTCCTTAAAATCGTCAAGCCTTGAGTGCATGTGATTGTGTCAGGATTACACCCACTCCTTAGTTAGTGTGTGCGTGTATGTGTTTTTTTTCTAATTTTATTTCTTTTGCAATTTTTTTATTCTTTAGAGAGACAATGACTGGCCTAGGCACAAATGAATAAAAGTATCTACTCTAAGCCATTATGGGTGTAAGTACGGACCGATAGATGGACCCGTGTTCCTTAAGGACGTTGCCTTCAGCAGTGTCCTCTAAACCACCCACTCCGCTAAGGGAGACCAAAGTTCCCTCACTGAAAGTATCTACTAAGCCTAGTAGTCAAAGTCTAATTCAAAGAAAGGTTTTTAATTTTTTAATTTTTTTTAAGTTTTTTTGAGAAGGGGTTATTTACACAAATTAATCCCTCAATTTTTAAGAAAACATTTTTATAAGGTTTTTACAAAACTCAGTTCACAGGTATACTAAAATCAAGCCCCAGAAAGAATTTTCAAAAAGTTTTAAAAATACGAGTTATGACTAAAGTAAATATACCGTCATATACGGTATACCCCCATATACTTGAATTTTGTTATGTCCCCATAGCACAAGTGTCATGAAGCCATGGCTCGATAAAATATAGGGTGATATAGCAAAACTTAGGAGGAGGGTCCTCCTCTAATTAGGCTAAAAATTATTATAAGTATTAAGAAGACAATGCGAGGGATTGATGACTAGGCAGTCCCCTCCCTATACTCAGGCTACAAATAGCCTAAACAACAGATCTGAGTTTGGGGGGATGTTATTGTGGTCGGAGGAATAATTACACTACGATAAAAGGGCGGAGGGGTAGTTTTTACAAAAGATAATGATCGGGGAGAGAGCGAGCCAGAGAGAGAGAGAGTGATTGTGAAATATACAGAGAGAGGTAGGGGTGAGTGTATATGTGCAAGTGTGTGTGTGGGGGGGGGGGGTAGATCATCAAGTGATCTACTTCTTTTTTTTCTTTTTTATCTTTTTTTTCATCTTTTTTTAACTACATGCAATCCTTGAGGAAAAATAAATATGCACATGCAAGTTTTTTTACAGCATGCCAATGCAGGATGACTGATAAAAGATCGTAAAATTTCTTTGCCAAATCTTTTGTGGCCTCTACAGCGGAAGTTCCTGACTTCACGCCTCCTTGAAGATCAAGTGTCCTCGATTTTCATGGGCCCTACCACAAAAGAGAAAGGTTACAAAAATACAGAGGAGATTAATCCGCAGACATGATGCATGAAATGAGGACAAGCATATCTTGAAAATGTACAACCGGATAAGTCAAAATTCAACAACTAGATTAAGTTAAACCGTGTCCCCGACAACGATACCTTTTGATGAACGCAGAATCCACCTCTTTAAGAATAGATAAATTGTAGTATAGGAGACGGATTTCGATCGATTAAAAACCACAATCTTTGAATGTTGTGGAGTGCTTTTACTTGGCAAGTCTACCAAGGTCGAACACAAGGACACGAGCTACTCTGTCTATTTATCGAATTTTTACTAATTAAGATCAAGTGTGAATTATTTCTTGATTCCATATTTCTATGAAAATGCAAGATGCACTATGCAAATTACAGTGCAATAAAATGATGCATGTAATTTTCAGTTGATTTTTATGCGATTATAAGATGATGCATGAGAGTAATGCAAGGGAACTTATATGCAGAACAAAAGATTACAAATATAACCTAAAAATATCACTAAAAATGAACAACATAATAAGAATTGAAATCAGCATCATTTTGATCACAACAATAAGGTCAGTCATCAATTCAGAGAAAGGACATGCAGAGCAAGGTCATTGTCTAACATTAAAAATCACTTCTTTTAAAATTATATCAGATGAGAAAATTAGACATGTCGTGAGATAGATGAAGACACAACGATCAAAACGACACTAAGATCATGCAATTTGGACATACGATGCTCAAGTTATGAAGAAAACAATGCAGGGGCATATTTGTGAATAAAATGCAAGAAATAAAAGGATAAATATTACATTTAGTTCCCTAGAGGGACCTAAATGTAAATACCAAAAACTGAGAGGGGCCCTGTGCAATTTTTCCATATATGGGAGGGGGCAGTTCTGCAATTTCCAGAAGTTGTGAGGGTATCCTTGTAAAATACCCAGGGACGCACGTGAGGCACGTGCTTGGGGACCTGTATGTAATTATCAGAAGTTCCTGGGTCTTTTGTGGATATTACCCAGGCCCTCGTGGGGTGCACGTGAGGGGCCTAGGCTTGGGGCTTGCATTTGGCTCGGGACTAAGGCTTGGATGTCCGGGTGTCATCTTCTGGGCCATCCGATCCAGATGATGGGATGTCACCTGTAGCATCTTCTTCGCCGCAGGCCACCGGAGAAGGAGGGGCTCCAGCGACCTGCTGTTCTCTCCTCCGCGCGCTAGCGACCTGCCTGATGGTCGAGGAAGTTCGATGGACTGCTGGCAGAGGTCCTGGAGGAGCGGCGAGGCTCTGGTGCTGATCAGGGCTTGAGATCGATGGAGCCTTGCCGGAAGAGATCAGCTCCAATGAGCTCCGATGCTATCTCCGGCCAATCAAGATCCTGCAAGGGTTAGTCATAGCGAAAGCATGTCGTGCGTGCAAGGTGAGTGAGTGATGAGTGAATGGGAGCCCTGGAGCGATTGGAAGTGGAGGCCACTGCTCCTTCTCTGGCGAAGTGGAGGAGGAGATGGGTCGGAGCGAGGAAGGTTGTAGAGAATGGGGAAGGGTGAGAGAATGCATTGGCGTGGATGGTGGTGTTGTGGTCGAGATGCAGAGGTGGCCAGGTGATGGTGGTGGCGAGTGAGGAGGTCGGGTAAATTCGAAGAAATAAAGAAAAAAAGAAGGGGAGGGAGGTACCTCTTCGAAGAGGGGAAGCCGGTGGAGGAGGTGCTTATGTTGGGCTTCGAGGAAGCCCGGGTCGTTGCCCGGTCTGGTCAGCTACGCCAGAGAGCTCGAGCTACCGCCAGAGATGGCGGAGTTGACATGGTGGAGATGCCATGGATCACACCGGGGCTGGGGCCATCTTCACCTCGATTGATGGCCCCTCCGCCGTTACCGGAGGATCGGAGGCTGGGCCGAAGCCCTCTGAAGAGAGAGGGAGGTTACAGAGGAAGAAGAGAAGGCATGGGCCATTGGATCAGGTGATGCAGCGGTCAGATGGAGGTGCGGACGGAGAGTAGGGATCAGATCTTAGAATCTGATCCTACGGTGGATAGACAGGCAATAAAGAGTAACCCAAATGAAGAGTTTAGCATGATCGAATGGCTAGGAAAGATTGGGTGATGTGGAGCGTGGTGGAACGCAGGATACAAGTGGGATTGGGCGGCCTAAGTGAAGGGGCGACATGGAACAATGATAGGCGTAAGATGAGAGATGGTTGAGGGGCTGTGATGTTGGTGCGAGGGGGTGATTCTGATCTAATATGGGAGTGAGATCCAACGGCTGGGAGTGAAGCGGCAATGGAGGGATGAGATGGAGGCAGATAGAAGAGGAAGGAACAATGACGGATGGAGGAAGGAGGAGCGACCACGTGGCAGATCCAGAGAGCGCCACATGGCTGCACCACAAAATTCAAAAATTTAAATACAAAGAAAAATACAAAAGTAATAGTTAGAGGCAACATCAGGAAAAAGTCAAAACATGAAATTTGTTCGTCTCGATGAGATATACAAGTTTCGTGTTGGACAAAAAGCTAAAAAAGTCATTTGAATAAACAGTAAATTTGGGGTGTATTTTTAAGGGGTAAAAATACTGATTTCTATCTTTGGAGTTGTTTTTGCAATTTTTTAGTGCTTTAAGGGGTTAGGAAATTATAGATAATTAACCTTCCTTATTTTTAGGGGTTTTTGATGAGAAAATAGTTACAATCTAAATTATGGTAATTAAATATAATCAATTAAGGGTTAATTATACACAATATATTACAAGACAATAATAACGAATTAACGGTGATTTTTATTGGATTGATTAAGTCAGGGGTTTAATTTGTGACTTTTCACATGACGAATACGAGATTCATCATACCCCTATACTTAAACTATGCTCTCCCTCGAGCATCTAAAGAATGAAGGAGTCGCATCAATTCCTGACAGTGCAAGTGAAGATTTCAACGCTCAATCTTTCGAAGACCCTTAATTTAAGTGATCCTAAAATTCTGAGCTTATCCTTGCTTTAATTAGAAAGAATCCAATTTCTCTAAGTATCTGATTCTCTTTTTGTACATATAATATAAGGATATGAAATTAAGTGTACTGCATTTCATGAGAGTCGAGTCGAGGCATCACCCAAAGTTCCAGTCCCAAAGATTCACCTCTAGACCTCATCCTCAACACTAGGGAATAAGTCTATTCTTGCATCAGTCAACCATCTCATTAGTTCGTCAGACTTGAAATGTAGATGGACGGCCATATGATAGAGAGCATATGATTGTGTCTATTTTTCTCTCCCTCACATTGGAACAAGGGGCCTCTCGAGTGCCTTTTTAATTAACAAATGTAAATTTTTAGATTGTTGATCAATGTGTCCGTCAAGAGAGTTGGAGTCGTCTGCACTTGTTTTTCTGGGTGTACACCGGGGTGTGTCTCTTTTAAGTATATAAGATTCCTTCGACACCCAGACTTGTAGCATTTACGATGCAGGGCCCTTTTTTTGTGTCATCCCGGCTCCTTGGTCCTAATTAGCGCTTGGTCCAAGTGGACACTTTGAAAAGGTTTGGGAGCGCTCGCCATTGGTGGAAGCTCGTTTATAATTTTGATTTTAGATGATAGAGATTTTCTTTGAAATTTTATTGCTTTTGTCTCCACTGCTTTTACCAAAAGTTGGTGCACAATGATCAACAATTCTCATTAAGTTTCATCACACCCTGGCACATAGGTAGATATCAAAGAGATAGCAAATGAATCTTGTTCACAAACTGGCTAGGGTTTTGCTGACACTCAGGTTTTCTGAAGCCTTCATTAACTTTATACCATCATCGAATATCATTAGATCGGGTCTAAACTCAAATCTCTAGTCCTAGTTCCTCAAGTGATAACTCAACTCATCTCATCAATCATGTAGTTGTGGAAGTGATTGTTCTGATCATATTCTTTTGAAGGTAGAGATGAAGAGTGCAATATAGCACTCAAATATTTCAAACTAGGGTAGTGTGGATAATTATGTTTAAAATCCCTAAATACTAAGGCATGTTAACTCAGTCTTTTAAGATCACAGAAATCAAGTGTCCTCAAAATCCTCAAGCCTTGAGTGCATGTGATTGTGTCAGGAATACACCCACTCCTAAGTTAGTGTGTGTGTTTTTTTTTTCTGATTTTTTTGCTTTTGCAATTTTTGTATTCTCTAGAGAGACAATGACTGGTCTAGGCTCAAATGAATAAAAGTATCTACTCTCAGCCATTATGGGTGTAAGTACGGGCCGATAGCTGGACCCGTGTTCCTTAAGGATGGTGCCTTCTGCAGTTTCCTCTAAATCACCCACTCTGTTAAGGGAGACCAAAGATCCCTTACTGAAAGTATCTACTAAGCCTAGTGGTGAAAGTCTAATTCAAAGAAAGGTTTTCAATTTTTTCAATATTTTTATTTTTTTGAAAAGGGGTTATTTACACAAATTAATCCCACAATTTTTGAAGAAAACATTTTTACAAGGTTTTTACAAAACTCAGTTCACAGGTATACTAAAACCAAGCCCGAGAAAGAATTTTAAAAATGTTTTAAAAATACGAGCTACGGCTAAAGTAAATATACAGTCATATACGGTATACCCCCATATACTTAAATTTTGATATGTCCTCATAGCTCAAGTGTCATGAATCCATGGCTCGATCAAATATAGGGTGATATAGCGGAACTGAGGAGGAGGGTCTCCCTATAATTAGGCCAAAAATTGTCCTAAGTATTAAAAAGACAACGTGAGGGATGGATGACTAGGCGGTCTCCTCCCTATACTAAGGCTACAAATAGCCTAAACAACGGATCAGAGATTGGGGGGGTTATCGTGGTTGGAGGAATACTTACACTACGATACAAGGGCGGAGGGGCTGTTTTTACAGAAGATGAAGACGCGAGGACTCGGTGTTTCCCCCTATACTTTTCTATACTTTTCATCTTTCTATACTTTTCAGGTCCTTTGGGACTTAATTCTTTGAGTCCACTAGGCTATGAGCATATGTCATCTTGATGAGCCTAAGTAGAGCACTTAACAACACACGCATGACTCTCAGAGATAATGGCTTTACTTACACCAGCACTTTACACATAGCTCTCCACGGATGAGATGGTGAGGGGGCAGTTTCCTTTGGCTTGGGGTAGCATATGAGGGTAGTACTTGTAGGCGGAACCTCTCTTCTACTTATAGTGAAGGAAGTGCGTCTCAACTTGGTCTGGTGATTATGAAGTCTAAAGACAGGAGTTGTGGGTTGCAATAAAGGTTCAAAAGAGGGATAGTCTACTGGCTCAAGAGGAAAAACCCCTTATGTATATATGTTGCACCATGTAGATATGTTGTACATATGCACATCAAAAAAATATGCAAAGAAAGAAACGATCCAAAAAAGTGGTGGGTCTGATTGAAAATAAAATACCCACCGGAGTGTATAAAGCCAAATAAAGCAAAGCTTATGGTACACATGACCATCTCATGAAGCTTGCAGCGGGAGACTCAGCTACACTGGTTGGGCTCCCAAGGATACATGGCTACACTGGTCATGGTCCATTCTCTTCTTCCCCCTCTTCTTGAGCCGATTGTACTTGAACTTAGAAGGGAATACCCCGCTCCTCGAGGAAAAGTTGCTAGACCGAGGCATTAGAGTTACTTTGTTGAGGGAGGTTGTTTCTTTGTCATTTATGAGGTGGTGAGCTACATATCACTTACACAGTACAAGGAAAGATTCATGGTCATTAGAGTTTGTGTATGTAGACTTGTTCTGATCTGGTTTATTGAGGAGTCTTGATCATAGATTGGTGGAACTTAGAGGTTGTTGAGTTTTAAGCTTAAGTCCAAATAAGGTTCCGACAAATTAATAATCCAAAGGTCTAACTGAGCTCCATATTTCAATTTAATGAAGGAAAGTTTAATAATAAACCTTGATTTCCCATCTTTTTTTCCTTTCTCTTTTTTTGCTTCTTTTACAAATGAGTGTTTGCTAAGGGACTAACAAAAGTAAAGTATAGGGGGGTGATGAATCCCCATTCATCACTCTTTATTCCTTTATTTTAGCTAAAAATCTTTGCAAAACACCATGTAAATATTTGTAAATATAATAAGTTGTCAAACTACATGCTTTGTATACATAGCAATAATTAGCATGTTTTTGTGCAAAAATAAAGGAATAAAGAAATAAAGAAAAAGAGGGAAATATTTATAATAAATATTGAGTGACCCGAACCCCAGGGTAGGCCAAGATTGGCCTGACCCCAAAATAAAACAAGTACAGAGAGATAGGGCCATTCATCATTTTACATATATTTCCCCTTCATGTATATATTTTATTTTCATAAAAAATATGTATGTTTTTCACACTTTATATATATATTTCTAAAAATAAATTAAAAATTAGAAAATTAAAAATAAAAAGAAAATAAATTCTCTTTCTCACCCTTGTATATACCATGTATATACCCTTGTAAATATATAATAAAAATCAAATAAAAATTATTTTTTATTCCAAATTTTATGTTGTAAATAAATAAAATATAAAATTGGGATAATTTTACAAAAATAAACCAATAAAAATAAAAATGTAAAATACATATGTATTTAAACCTGTATATAATATTATATTATGTATATATGTTAGTTTATTTTTCAAAAAAATAAAAATCACTAAAAAATACTTTGAAAAATTATAAACATTTTTTATTTTGAAAATATTTTGAAAAAAAAATTACTATTTTTATTTAATTTATAAATAATTTTGAAAAGGCGAATTCGGATTGGTCCACGGGGGAGTATTGAGCACCGGTCAACCCCCCCGGACCACTTTGCATTCAGACCTCGTTTCGACCCGACGTCGCAGACACGTATATCCCTCCAAGTTTCTTTATATTGATTTGATCAAAGAATTTGTAGAAGGCATGGATATTTTTTAGGAAAAATTGTACAAAGGACCACATGTTTTGTGTATTTGCATATATACCCCTCCTAAGTGTGTATACTTTAATATTTTACATGAAAATTACATGAAAGCCCCTGGATTTAGTATACAGGATTCGAAAATAAAAGAACTTTTATTCTAATTACAAAATTGTCCTTGTCAATAACTGTGCCGTATTTTCTAGGGATTTTTGCGAAAAATAGTCCATTTCAATTTTGTTTTGCAAAATTTTTGAAGATGCCTTGAATGATGTAGTCAATGGCCATAATTACTAATTTCGATTTCTAGGAATTTATTTATTATTAAAATTCAAATAGCGTATTCTTTTTCCCTGATTAACTATGAAAATGAAAAGAAATATTAAAACTTCTTTAAAAATTCCAAAAAATCCAATATATATATATATATATATTATATGATATTTTAACTCCGGACCAAAAATCACATAAAGATCTCAAAAAAACATAAAAATTAAAAAACACCCAAAACATATAAAAATAAGAAAATTTATTTTGAAAATCTCAAAATATTGAATTCTTTTCTATTATTTTCATTACTATGCATAATATATATTAAAAATGATTTTGGATATTTTGAGACTTGTTTAATATTTTCAAATCCAAAAATCATTCCACTATAATATTTATTCCTTGTTTTGCATTTTTCTCTCATTTAAAACCACCAAAAATGCAAAACATTAGCAAAATATAAAAATACAAAAAACCCTATATTTTAAGCTATTTCTATCTATAGTAATATATTATATACTATATAGCTATGCATACATATATATACTATATACCCTATCTAAGTATATTATACACTATATAATAATTATTTAATTTTCAAAAATTAAAGTGAAACTAAAAATTTGCAAAATTAAAACCCTAAAAGTTTAAAAACCTTAAAAAACATCATTATGCATATTTTATTGTTCTCTTTATCTATCTATATATACCTTTATATGTATACTATATATCTCTATTATCATTATTACCAATATCATTTCTATATATATTATATACACATATTTACCATATTTAATAATTTAAAATAATATATATAATAAAAACCCCACCTAAAAAGGACAAAGACAAGTATGTACATAATACACATTGGTTAGAAATAATCATATGCAACTGAGATTGCTCTCAGTGGTTCGACCTTTACATGCTTACTTGCTATACACTTTAGGAATGTAGACTATAATAAATTGTGCTTCACTATATTAGTCATTGTTTATCATATTTTGTGAGTACTTGGTTGATTAATCAGAGGACTCCTTGCAAGTTGCCTCTGCGACACTCCATCCTCACACTCCATGAGGATAATTTTTAAACCCGCTTGGAAGAACCTAGTTATCAAATAGTGCCATTACCGGGGAGCAACTAGTGTAGTTTATTTTGTACTTGTTGTTTTTGGTTTATTGATTCATTTATTCATTTCCTTGTATGTATTTAATTGATTTATTTATTTTTATCTCTTGCTTGTCTATAGCTCATTTCATATTTTATAAATTACTTGATTCATTGTTCTAATACACCTCTTTTGTTGTGTTTTTGCGAGGGCCCACTACGTGAGGACGACCTCTAAGGATGGCGATGCATCCAAGCAAGGTGGAGAGTCGTCCTTCACTTGTATGACCAGTTGGAGAGGTAACATGCATAGTAAGGAGAATTGCTAGTCTAGATTTTTATTTCATTTTGGTGAGAGAGAGATTCATTCATTCATTCATTATTAATTCGTAATAATAAAGGACTTCGACACTACTCTTCCCAACAAGGTCCAGTGCCCAGATGGTTGTTCATCTAGGGGCCTCGTCGTGGTTTTCCGTATTTTCACCGCCTTGTTTCATTATGTTTCTCAATGTTTTGAGTTTTTCACCTTTCTTTTTATTTGTTCTATGTGCATAGAGCCCCTAGACTTTAGGTTGCTTGAATCACTAATTATGTCCCTACCCTAATAATAATAATAATTATGTGCCTATAGTCTCTTATGTTTGGATGTAGTCAAATTAATAAATGTTAGTTATTTGGAATTAAACCCACATGCATATAGAGGCATCATATAACACTTGTAGGAACCGTTGTGGTGGGGATCGAGATATCTTTAACACTAGACCCTAAGGTTTATTTCTGAATAATTAAAATATGGTTCTTCGCGTAGAAGAGCAGCTATTGTTTAGGGTGATTTTGTCGAATGCACACCACCATGTAGATAGGTTTAAAAATTCTATTTTGCATACCACATGTAGAGAGCTAGAAAGCACTTGATGAATCTCGTGTTCATCATGCTAAAAGTCACAAATTAAACCCCTGGCTTAATCAATCTAATAAAAATCACCATTAATTCGTTATTATTATCTTGTAATATATTGTGTATAATTAACCCTTAATTGATTGTATTTAATAAAAATTATTTTCTTTGTAATTTTTTTCTCATAAAAAACCCCTAAAAAATAGGAAGGTTAATTGTCTATAATTTGTGATCCCTTAAGGCACTAAAAAATTGCAAAAACAACTCAAAAGATAAAAATCGGTGTTTTTACCCTTTTAAAAATACCACCCAAAAATACTTTTTGTACAAATGACTTCTTTTGGCTTTTTGTCCAACTAGAAACTTGTAGATCTCATCGAAACGAACAACTTTCATGTTTGACTTTTTCCTGATTTTGCCTCTAACTATTTCTTTTGTATTTTTCTTTTTATTTACATTTTTAAATTTTTTGGTGCAGCGACATGGCCGCTCCTCCTTCCTCCACCCGTCACCATTCCTGACCGTCAGATCCTCTTCTATACCCCTCCATCTCAGCCCTCCATTACCACTTCACTCCCAGCCGTTGGATCTGACTCCCAGATCAGATCGGAACCGCCCACTCGTGCCGACATCACATCCGCCCAACCATCTCTCATCCTACGCCTATCATTGCTCCACGTCACCCCTTCACTTCATCTTCCCGATCCCACTTGTATCCTACGGTCCACCACGTTCCACGTCACCCAATCTTTCCCATCCATTAGATCATGATAAAATCTTCATCTGGCCTACTCTATAGCGCATGTCTATCCACCGTAGGATCATATTCTAAGATCTGATCCCTACTCTTCGTCCGCACCTCCATCTGACCGTTGGATCACATGATCCAACGGCCCAGGCCTTGCTTCGTCCTCTGTAACCCCCCCTCTCTCTCTTCAGATGTTACGCCACCCGTCACTCCTTTTTATTTTCACACCACTCTCCGATCACCGCTCCCCCACGTAACACCACCATCATTCCGACTGTCATCTACCATCTTCGCGCACCTCATTACGATACCCCCTCATCACTCCTAGTCCCCATCTATGCCCTTCAAACCTCCACCTAAAACCATCGCCTCCACCTATAAAAGTCCCACCCCTGCCGCACTTCCAAGACATCCAACATTCAGGGGGCTTCGACCCAACCTCTGATCCTCAGGTGACGGCGGAGGGGCCATCAATCGAGGTGAAGATGGACCCAGCCCTGGTGTGATCCATAGCATCTCCGCCACGTCAGCTCCGCCATCTCCAGCAGTAGCTCGAGCTCTCTGGCGTAGCTGACCAGTCGGGCGACGATCCGGGCTTTCTTGAATCCTAGCACAAACTCCTCCTTCACCAGATTCCCCTCTCCGAGGTACCTCCCTCCCCTTCTTTTTTTCTTTATTTCTTCAAATTTCCCCGACATCCACACTCGCCACCACCATCACCTGACCACCTATGCATCTCGACCACACCACCACCATCCATGCCAACGCATTCGCTCACCCTTCCCCGTTCTCCGCAACCTTCCTTCTCCGACCCATCTCCTCCTCCACTTCGTCGGAGAAGGAGCAGTGACCTCCACTTCCAGTCGCTCCAGGGCCCCCATTCACTCATCACTCACTCACCTCGCACACATGACACACTTCGGCTATGACTAACCCTTGAAGGATCTTGATTGGTTGTAGATAGCATCGGAGATCCTTCGAGATGATCTACTCCAGTAAGGCTCCATCGAACTCAAGCCCTGATCAGCACTGAAGCCTCGCCGCTCCTCCAAGACCTCCGCCAGCTGTCCAACGAACTTCCTCGACCATCAAGAAGATCGCCAGCACGTGGACGAGCGAACAACAGGTCGCCAGAGCACCGCCTTTTCCAGTGGCCTGCAACGGAGAAGACGCTACAAGTGACGTCCGATCATCTGGATCGAACGACCCGGAAGATGACACGTGGACATCCAAGCCTCAGTCCCGAGCCAACTGCGAGCCCCGAGCCTAGGCCCCTCACGTGAGGGCCTTGGTAATTTCCACTAAAAACCCAAGAACTTCTGATAATTACATAAAGGTCCCCAAGCACGTGCCTTACGTGTGTCCTTGGGTATTTCACAAGGATACCCTCGCAGCTTCTGGAAATTGCAGAAATACCCCCGCACATATGGAAAAATTGCACAAGGCCCTTGCTGGTTTTGGTATTGACATTTACATCCCTCTAAAGACCTAAATGTAATATTTATCCTTTTATTTCTTGAATTTTATTCACAATTATGCCCTTGCATTATTTTCTTCATAACTTGAGCATAGTAGTCCAAATTTCATGATTTTAGTGTCGTTTTGATCCTTGTTTCTTCATATATCTCATGGCATGTCTAATTTTCTCATCTGATATAATTTTAAAAGAAGTGATTTTTAATGTTAGATGATGACCTTTCTCTACTTATCCTTGCTCTGAATTGATGATTGACCTTATTGTTGTGATCAAAATGACCCCGATTTCAATTCTTATTATGTTGCTCATTTTCAGTGATATTTTTAGGGTATATTTGTAATCTTTTGTTCTGCATATAAGTTCCCTTGAATTACTCTCACAGATCATCTTATAATCGCATAAAAATCAACTGGAAATTACATGCATCATTTTATTGCATTGTAATCTACATCATGCATAGTGCATCTTGCATTTTCATAGAAATATGCAATCAAGAAAAAATTCACACTTGATCTTAATTAGTAAAAATTCGATAAATAGACAGAGTAGCTCGTGTCCCTGTGTTCGACCTTGGTAGACTTGCCAAGTAAAAATACTCCACAACATTAAAAAATTGTGGTTTTTGATCGACCGAAATCTGTCTCCTATACTATAATTTATCTATTCTTAAAGCGGCGGATTTTGCATTCATCAAATGGTGTTATTGATGAGGACACGACTTAACTTAATTTATTTGTTGAATTTTGACTTATCTTTGTTGAACATTTTTACGATTTGCAGGTCCTCATTTCATGCATCATTTCCTGCATCATGTCTGCTGATTAATCTCCTCTGTATTTTTATAAGTTTCTCTTTTGTGGAAGGGCCCATGAAAATCGAGGATGCTTGATCTTCACGGAGGCGTGAAGTCAGGAACTTCTGCTGAAGAGGCCACAAAAGAATTGACAAAGAAATTTTAGGATCTTTTATCAGTCAACATGCATTTGCATGCTGTAAAAAAACTTGCATGTGCATATTTATTTTTTCTAGGGCTTGCATGTAGTTAAAAAAAGAAAAAGAAGAAGTAGATCACTTGATGATCTACCCCCCCCCCCACACACACACGGACTTGCACATATACACTCACCCCCACCTCTCTCTGTATATTTCACAATCACTCTCTCTCTCTCTCCCTCTCTCGCTCTGTCCCCGATTGTCATCTTCTGTAAAAACAACCCCTCTGCCCCTGTATCATAGTGTTATTATTCCTCCAACCACAATACCCCCCCAAACTCAGATCCGTTATTTAGGCTATTTGTAGCCTAAGTATAGGGAGGGGACCGCCTAGTCATCCATCCCTCGCGTTGTCTTCTTAATACTTAGGACAATTTTCGGCCTAATTATAGGGGGACCCTCCTCCTCAGTTCCGCAATATCACCCTTTTATTTGATCGAGCCATGGCATCATGACACTTGTGCTATGGGGACATAGCAAAATTTAAGTATACGGGGGTATACCGTATGTGACTGTTTATTTACTTTAGCCATTGCTCGTATTTTTAAAACTTTTTGAAAATTCTTTCTTGGGCTTGGATTTAGTATACCTGTGAACTGAGTTATGTCAAAACCTTGTAAAAATGTTTTCGTAAAAAATTGAGGGATTAATTTGTGTAAATAACCCCTTTTTAAAAAAATAAAAAAATTGAAAAAATTGAAAACCTTTCTTTGAATTAGACTTTGACTACTAGGCTTAGTAGATACTTTCAGTGAGGGAACTTCGGTCTCCCTTAGCGGAGTGGGTGGTTTAGAGGACACTGCAGAAGGCACCGTCCTTAAGGAACACGGGTCCATCTATCGGCATGTACTTACAGTCATAATGGTTGAGAGTAGATACTTTTATTCACTTGAGCCTGGGCCAGTCATTGTCTCTCCAAAGAATAAAAAAAATTGCAAAAGCAAAAAAAATCAGAAAACACACACACACACACACACACACGAATTAAGAAGTGGGTGTATTCTTGAGACAATCACATGCACTCAAGGCTTGAGGATTTTGAGGACACTTGATTTCTGTGATCTTGAGAGACTGAGTTAACATGCCTTAGTAATTAGGATTTTTAATCTTAATTATCCACACTACCCTAGTTTGAAAGATTTGAGCGCTATATTGCACTCTTCATCTCTACCTTCAAAAGAATATGATCAGCACAATCACTTCCACAACTGCATGACTGATGAGATGAGTTGAGTTATCACTTGAGGAACTAGGATAAGAGATTTTAGTTTAGAACCGATCTAATGATATTCGAGGAAGGCATAAAGTTAATGAAGGCTTCAAAAAACTAGAGTGTTAGCAAAACCCTAGCCAGTTTGTGAACAAGATTCATATGCTATCTCTTTGATATCTACCCATCAGGGTGTGAGGAAACTTAATGATAACTGTTGATCAGTGTGCGCCAACTTTTGGTAAAAGCAGTGGAGTTAGACAACAAAAGCAATGAAATTTCAAAGAAATTCTTTATCATCCAAAGTCAAAATTATAAATGAGCTCCACCAATGGAGAGCGCTCCCAAACATTTTCAAAGTGTGTACTTGGACCAGGCGCTAATTAGGACCAAGGAGTCGGGCTGACACCAAAAAAGGGCTCTACATCGTAAATGCTACAAGTCTGGGTGTCGAAGGTATCTTAGATACTCCATAGAGACACAGCCCGATGTACTCCCAGAAAAACAAGTGCAGACGACTCCAACTCTCTTGACGGACACACATTGATCAATAATCTAAAAATTTACATGTGTTGAGTAAAAAGTCACTCGAGAGACCCATTGTTCTAATGTGAGGGAGAGAAAAATAGACACAATCCTATGCCCTCCATCATCTCGCCATCCATCTACATTTCAAGTCTGACGAACTAATGAGATGGTTAACTGAAGCAAGAATAGACTTATTCCCTATTGTTGAGGACGAGGTCTAGAGGTGAATCTTTGGGACTGGAACTTAGGGTGATGCCTCGACTCGACTCTCTTGAAATGCAGTACACTTAATTTGATATCCTTATATTATATCTACAAAAAGAGAGTCCGATACTTAGAGAAGTTGGATTCCTTCTACTAAAGCATGGATAAGCTCAGAATTTTATGATCACTTAAATTAAGGGTCTTCGAAAGATTGAACCTTGAAATCTTCACTTGCACTATCAGGAATTGATCCGACTCCTTCATTCTTTAGATGCTCGAGGGCGAGCATAGTTTAAGTATAGGGGTTTGATGAATCTCGTATTCATCTTGCTAAAAGTCACAAATTAAACCCCTGACTTAATCACTCCAATAAAAATAATCATTAACTCATTATTGTTATCTTGTAATATGTTGTGTATAATTAACCCTTAATTAATTACATTTAATTACCTTTATTTTCTTTGTAAATATTTTCTCATCAAAATCCCTTAGAAATTAGGAAGGTTAATTGTCTATAATTTCGTAACCCCTTAAAGCACTAAAAAATTGCAAAAACAACTCAAAAGATAAAAATTGGTGTTTTTACCCCTTTAAAAATACACCCCAAAAATATTTTTTGTACAAATGACTTCTTTTGGCTTTTTATCCACTTTGAAACTTGTAGATCTCATCAAGACGAACAATTTTCATGTTTTGACTTTTTCCGTATTTTGCCTTTAACTATTTCTTTTGTATTTTTCTTTGTATTTACAGTTTTAAAATTTCTGGAGCAGCCACGTCGCGCTCTCTGGAGCCGCCACATGGCCGCTCTTCCTTCCTCCACCCGTCACTGGTCCTGACATTCAGATCCTCTTCTACCCACCTCCATCTCCACCCTCCATTGGCGCTTCACTCCCAGTTGTTGGATCTGACTCCCAGATTAGATCGGAATCGCCCATTCGCGCGAACATCACAGCCGCTCAACCATCTCTCATCCTACGCCTATCATTGCTCCATGTCGCCCCTTCAGTTTAACCCCCGATCCCGCTTGTATCCTACGGTCCACCGCGCTCCACGTCACACAATCTTTCCCAGCCATTCGATCATGTTAAACTCTTCATCTGGGTCATTCTTTAGCGCATGTCTCTCAACCGTAGGATCAGATTCTAAGATCTGATCCCTTCTCTCCGTCTGCACCTCCATCTGACTGTTGAATCACATTATCCAACTGCCCAGGCCTTCTCTTCTTCCTCCGTAACCCCCCTCTCTCTTCATACGTTACGCCACCCACCGCTCCATTCTATTTTCACACCACTCTTTGATCACCTCTCCCCCCGTAACGCCACCATCATTCTGACCGTTCATCCGCCATCTTCGCGCACATCATTACGATACCCCCTCAACACTCCACATCCTCATCCATGCCCTTCAAACCTCCGCCTAAAACTGTTACCTCCACCTATAAAAGTCCCACCCCCGCCGCACTTCCAAGCCATCCAACATTCAGGGGGCTTCGACCCAGCCTCCAATCCTCCGGTGACGGCGGAGGAGCCATCAATCAAGGTGAAGTTGACCCCAACCCCGGTGTGATCCAAGGCATCTCCACCATGTCAACTCTATCATTTCCGACGGTAGCTCGAGCTCTCTGGCGTAAATGACCAGATCGGGCGATGATCTGGGCTTCCTCGAAGCCCAGCACTAGCTCCTCCTCCACCGGGTTCCCCTCTCTGATGAGGTACCTCCCTCCCCTTCTTCTTTTCTTCATTTCTTCGAATTTACCCGACCTCCACACTCACCACCACTATCACCTGACCACCTATGCATCTTGACCACACCACCACCATCCACGCCAACGCATTCTCTCACCCTTCCCCATTCTCTAAACCTTCCTCGCTCCGACCCATCTCCTCCTCCACTTCGCCAAAGAAGGAGTAGTGGCCTCCACTTCCAGTCGCTCTAGGGCCCTCATTCACTCATCACTCACTCACCTCGCACGCACGATATGCTTTCGCTATGACTAACCCTTGCAGAATCTTGATTGGCCAGAAATAAGCATCCGATCTCCTTTGATTTGATCTCCTCTGGCGAGGCTCCATCGAACTCAAGCCCTGATCAGCATCAGAGCCTTGCCGCTCCTCTAGGACCTCTGCCAGCAGTCCAACGAACTTCCTCGACCATCAGGTAGGCCGCCAGCGCGTGGAGGAGCGAACAGCAGGTCGCCGGAGCCCTGCCATCTCCGGTGGCCTGCGGCGAAGAAGACGCAACAGGTGACGTCCGATCATCTGGATCGGACAGCCCGGAAGATGACACGTGGACATCCAAGCCTCAGTCCCGAGCCAACTGTGAGCCCCGAGCCTAGACCCCTCACGTGCACCCCACGTGAGGGCCTGGGTAATTTCCACGAAAGACCCAAGAACTTATGATAATTATATACATGACCCCAGGAGCGTGCCTCACGTGCGTCCCTGGGTATTTTATAAGGATACCCTCGCAGCTTCTAGAAATTGCAGAAATGCCCCCCCCCCCCCCGCATATGGAAAAATTGCACAGAGCCCCGCTGGTTTTTGGTATTTACATTTAGGTCCCTCGAGGGACCAAAATATAATTTTTATTCTGTTTTTTCTTGCATTTAATTCACAATTATGCCCCTGCATTGTTTTCTTCATAACTTGAGCATCGTAGGTCCAAATTGCAGGATTTTAGTGTCGTTTTGATAGTTGGCTCATTATCAATCTCATGGAATGTCTAATTTTCTCATCTGATATAAATTTAAAAGAAGTGATTTTTAATGTTAGATGATGACCTTGCTCTACTTGTCCTTTCTCTGAATTGACGACTGGCCTTATTTTTTTGATCAAAATGAGCCAGATTTAAATTCTTATCATGTTGCTCATTTTCAGTGAAATTTATGGTATATTTGTAATCTTTTGTTCTGCATATAAGTTCCCTTTACATTACTCTCATGTATCATCTTATAATCGCATAAAAATCAACTGAAAATTACATGCATCATTTTATTGCATTGTAATCTACATAGTGCATCATGCATTTTCATAGAAATATGGAATCAAGATATTATTCACGCTTGATCTTAATTAGTAAAAGTTCGATAAATAGACCGAGTAGCTTGTGTCCCTGTGTTCGACATTGGTAGACTTTCCAAGTAAAAATATCCACAACATTCAAAGATTGTGATTTTTGATCGACCGAAATCCATCTCCTATACTACATTTTATCTATTCTTAAAGAGGTGGATTTTGCATTCATCAAAGGCACCGTTGCTGGGGACACGGCTTAACTTAAATTATTTGTAATTTTGACATATCTTTGTTGAACATTTCCTAGATTTGTAGGTCCTCATTTCATGCATCATTTCTAGAATCGTGTCTGCTAATTAATCTCCTCTGTATTTTTCCAACATTTCTCTTTTGTGGCAGGGCCCATGACAATCGAGGACACTTGATCTTCATGGAGGCGTGAAGTCAGGAACTTCCGCTGAAGGGGCCACGAAAGAATTGGCAAAGAAATTTTACGATCTTTTATCAGTCAGCCTGCATTTGCATGCTGTAAAAAAACTTGCATGTGCATATTTATTTTTCCTCAGGGCTTCTATGTAGATAAAAAAAAGATGAAAAAAGTAGATCACTTCATGACGCGAGGTATATACAAAGATGAATCAAAGAATAGAATGGCGAGGACTCGGTGTTTCCCCCTATACTTAGGATCAAATAATCCTAAGTATAGAAAGTTGTAAATGAAGGGAAATCCGAGTGGAAGGATGTACAGGGTCTACCTCCCCTATACTTAGGGTAAAATATCCCTAAGTATAGGCATCAAAATAGAGGTAGAAAGAATCAATAGAATACCCGAGAGTCCTACACCCCCCCATACTTAGGGTAAAGTACACCCTAAGTATAGAAGAATCATAAGATAAAGATGGGGTGTGGGACTAAAGAATGTAGTGATATGGACAACTTGATCTATACATGTTGGAAGAACAGTGATAACCAGGTGTGAGATGCACTAGATGTGAGTCAAAAGACCACATCTCACGCAAAATGAATAGGGGAAGCGTCAACGACCCGCGGCTCATGATCTAGATATGGTTTGAGCCGCTGACCGTTAACATGAAAGGTAGCATCAGAAGACAACTCAGATATATAAATACTCCCATTGTCATGTACCTTTCGAACCAGATAGGGTCCCTTCCATTTGCTATGTAGCTTCCCTGGAAATAAACGAAGCCTAGCATCAAACAACCATACTCTCTATCCTGGCTCAAACAGCTTGTGGCTGATATGAGAATTATGCCACTCCTTCACTCTCTCCTTATAGCGTAGGCTGTTCGAAAAGGTTGTATCACGCAGTTCCTCCAGGGTTGCTAACTCTGCCCTCCTCTGATCTCCTACACTCACTGGATCCAAAAGTACATCTGTGACCGCCCAAAGTGACCTATGTCTCAGCTCAACAGGTAAATGGTAGGGCTTGCCATAAACAAGGTGAAAGGGAGATGTACCCAAAGGAGTCTTGAAGGACGTCCGATATACCTACAAGACCGAGTCCAAAAGCTGTGACCAATCCTTTCGATCAGGGTGGACGACCTTCTGCAGTATAGTCTTGATCACCATGTTCTACACTTCGGCAAGACCATTGGTCTGAGGATGATACGGTGTGGCTACTCGATGGTCTATGCTGAACTCGCTAGCAAGGGCCTTTACCTTGTTGTTGACGAAATGAAACCCCCCGTCAGAAATCAACACTCGAGGTACCCCGAACCGGGAAATGATATTCTTCCTCAAAAATCGAAATAGAGTATTAGCATCTACGGTTCGGGTGGGGATGGCCTCAGCCCAACGATTCACAATCCATGGCCAACAGAATGTACTCAAATCCCTGATTCTTACGGAATGGACCCATGAAATCGATGCCCCATGAGTCAAAAACCTCACAGAAATAATTGGGTTGCATAGACATGATATCATGCTGTCCAAAAGTGCCCATCCTCTGACAGTCAGTATACCTCTTCACGAACTCATCAGAGTCCTTGAAGAGAATAGGCCACCATAGGCCGGATTGGAGCACTTTCTGTGTCGTTCTCCTGCCAAAGTGATGTCCTCCTGCCTCAAGCTTGTGGCAGTAAGTGAGGACGCTATGGTGCTCCTCCTATGAGGAATGCACTGACGCCAGATGCTATCCCCTCCTTCATGATAAAGGACGGGATCCTCCCAATGGTAAAACTTGTCCTTCGCGAGGAAGGTCTCAAGTTTCTACCTGGGCCAATCTTGTGGAACTTTCTTGGCGACAAGATAGTTCACAGTATCGGCGTACCATGGGAGAGAGGCGATAGCAAGGATCACCTCATATGGGAAGGTCTCACAGGCGGGTGAGGTGAGGGAAAGCGGGCCGCGTGGCGCAATCAGAGAGCGCCACGTGGCCTGCTGTGAGTGGTTGGAGAAAAATACACTTGTAGAGAGAAGAGGGGACCGAATTTGGAAAAACTCAAAACATGAAAGTTGTAGATCTCGATGAGATCTACAAGTTTCATGTTGACCAAAGATGGAAATGAGGTCGAATATGATACATAAATACAAGGATACATAGATATACATAGATAGTATACAAAGTGGCCAAAAAACCCATCTTTCTCATACAAGCTCCAAATTCAATGAAATTAGTCTCATTTTAAAGGTCTTTTAATGTGTAGTATTCTAAGAGTAAGTAGACCTAATTCGGAGTTTGCATGAGGGCTTTATTTGCATTCTAATGTACAGGGGTTCTCAGGCTTTATTGGCTATTTTACAAAGGGGATTTTTGGCCTTTTTCCCTATATTATTAACTAAGGAGTACATATTATAGAGAAGAGGTTATTTTAGTGCATGGGTATTTTACAGGGGATTTTTGGCTTCTTATTTAAATGCAAATGAGCTGCTAAACTGCATGAGTTATGAATATATGCATGAATGCTATTTATGCAATATAAGGGAAAATATGCCTCTATTTTCTCGGGAAGAAGGCTCTATTTTTGACTTTTGGAGTGATGAATCACAGATTCATCAACCCCCTATACTTAAACCTTGCTCGTCCCCGAGCAACTAAATGAAATGCAAGAGTGAAATGAGATTGGGTTCCATACCAAGGTCATGAACAAAAGTTAAAAATAGAGCTTGACTTGACCTTTGGATTAATCATGTGTCGGAACCTTATTGGGATCTGAGTTTAAGACTTAACAGACTTCAAGTTCCACAAGTCTTCTATTCAAGACTCCTCAACTCACCTAATCAGAACAAGTCTACATACACAAACTCTAATGACCATGAATCTTTTCATGCAGTGTAAGTGATATATGACTCCCCACCTCAGAAGTAACAAAGAAACAACCTCCCCCAACCTGGTAACTCTAATGCCTCGGTCTAGCAACTCTTTCCTCGAGAAGCGGGGTATTCCCTTCTAAGTTTAAGTTCAACCGGCTCAAGAAGGGGGGGAAGAAGTATAGACTTTTGGGAGCTCAGCCAGTGTAGCTAAGTCTCCCGCTGCAAGCTTCATGAGATGTAACATGGTGACCATAAGCTTTTGCTTTTCTTGACTACGTACACTCCGGTGGGGTTATTAAATTTTCAATCCGACCCACCACTTTTTTTGGAGTTCTTTTTGGCATTTTTTCTCTTTTTTTTTCAAAATTCCTCTGTACAACATATCTACATGGTGCAACATATATACAAGAAATTTCCTCTTGAGCCAGTAGACTATCCCTCTTTTGAAGCTTTATTGTAACCCACTGCTTCTGTCTTTAGCCTTCATCACCACTAGGCCAAGTTGAGACGCACTTCCTTCACTAGAAGAAGAAGAAGAGAGGTTCCGCCTAGAAGTACTGCCCTCATATGCTACCCCAAGCTAAAGGAAACTGCCTCCTCATCACCTCATCCGTAGAGAGCCATGTGTAAAGTGCTGGTGCACGTTAAGCCATTGTCTCTAAGAGTCAGGTGTGTGTTGTTAAGTGCTCTACTCAGGATTGTCAAGATGACATATGAACATAGACTTGCAGACTTAAAGAATTAAGTCACCTGACCTGAAAAATCTTAACTCCAGTTCCTATAAGGTTCCTCTAAAATTAGGTGGATTAAAGTCAAATCATTTCCATCCTTAATATCTGCTCATAACTTGGTCCAGAACCCACTAGCTTTTCACTTTGCACATGCAAAGTATGCAGATGAGATGAGATGTCATGCTATGAAAATGCAAGACTCTTTTCCTTTTTCTTGGATGCAGATATAATATGCATGAGTAAATTAGAAGCCTCTTTTCATTATTCTATATTATATTTTTTTTCGATTTTTACCCACCCGTAATTATTGTAAGATATATACAAAAATACGTGAAAGTACGAGCTATGGGTAAAGTATATATGTAATATATACACACCCCTTATACTTAGCGTGTGCTATGTCCTCAGAGCACGAAGAACGGGGAAAAAGACATAGCTCGTGCTAAGCGTAGGAGAACCAAAAGTAACAAAAAGTATAGAAGTCGTCTCGCCCCCCTATACTTAGGCTCTGGCATCCTAAGTGTAGAAGAAGATCAGAAATGGGGCGGACGAGGGAAAGATGGGAAGTGGATGAGTATCAATGCGGGCATCGGTCCCCCCTATACTTAGGCTCAGGTCAGCCTAAGTATCGGTAGGAAATGAGTATGAGGACCAATGTGATCTGGAGGATGTACAGTGAATCGACTCGGGTGACCCCTCCCCCCTATACTTAGGATCTGGTCATCCTAAGTATAGTCCAAGATAATGGCTCGATGATGTGGGGATGGGATGGGTTACTAGAATCGCGGGGGTAAAGGATACGATGTACAAGACTGATGGTATACACAGATGAGTTGGTGTGAATCTTTCAAGAAGCTGCTGATGGCTGGAGTTCATTGCTGCAAGGTCTCATACGCGGCTTGAGGTGTATCTGCTGTATCTGTCTCGCGCATGAATACAATCTCCTCCACATGGACTAACTGTTCATTGGATTCGACGAAGTGTTTCAACAGCTGCCCATTCACTAGGAATGTCGGTGCGTCATCTGCGAGATCCGAGATCTCGACACATCCACTATCATGCACCGTACGGACAACGAATGGTCCCGTCCACTTAGACTTTAACTTGCCTTGGAAAATCTTCAGCCTAGCATTGAACAACCATACCTTCTGTCCAGGAACAAAGGTCTTTCGTCTGATATATCTATCATGCCAACGCTTCACCTTGTCCTTGTACACCAAACTGTTGTCGTATGCTCGGTTTCTGACTTCCACAAGCTCATTCAGATCCATGTCTCTCTGTTTCTGACCCAGGTGTGTGTTCCAGTTGACCTTCTTTATTGCCCATTCTGATTTGTGCACTAACTCTGCGAGCAAATGGCACGGCTTTCCGAATACCATTCGGAATGGGGAGGTGCCTAACGGTGTCTTGTAAGCCGTCCTATACGCCCAGAGGACTTGATCTAAGATTTGAGACCAGTCCTTCCTGTCCGAGGGGACAAGCTTTTGCAATATGGTTTTCACCTCCCTATTCGACACCTCAGCCATACCATTGGTTTGTGGGTGGTAAGGACTCGCGACACGGTGTTCGATGCCGTAGTCCTTCAGGAGTTTCTTCACCTCCCGATTCACAAAATGGCTACCCCCATCTGATATCATCATTTTGGGGATCCCGAACCTAGAGATTATGTTTTCTCGGATGAATTTACAGACAGTCCTGCTGTCTGCGGCTCGGGTCGGGATAGCCTCCACCCATCTGGATAGATAGTCTACCGCAAGAAGGATGTATTCGAACCCGTGGCTGACAGGGAATGGGCCCATGAAATCGATGCCCCAGGCATCAAAGACATCACAAATGATGACCGGCTGCATTGGCATCTCATCCTTGGAACCAACGGTTCCTCCCATTCTCTGGCAAACTGGGCACGACTTCGCGAAGGCGGTGGCATCGCGAAACAGAGTCGGCCAGTAGAAGTCACACTAAAGTACCTTCCATGCGGTCCTCTTCCCGGAGTGGTGTCCTCCTGCCTCTAAGCTATGGCATAAAGAAAGGACACTCTGGTATTCCTTCTGAGGAATACAACGTCTCCAGACACAATCCGGTCCTTCAAAGAAAAGGATCGGATCCTCCCAATGGTAGTGTCTAGCATCCGACTTTAGTCGGTCGATTTGGCTCTTGGGCCAATCCTCGGGAACTTTCTTGGAGACAAGATAGTTCACGATATTGGCGTACCATGGGAGTGAGTCGATAACAAAAATCGACTCGTTAGGGAAGGAGTCTCGAATCGGGGAAACCTCGGAAGTATTAAGATCTTCGAGACGAGAAAGATGATCGGCCACTACATTCTTCTTTCCAGGCTTATCACGGATGTCCAAATCAAACTCTTGGATAAGTAGAATCCAACGAAGAAGATGCGCCTTCACGTCCTTCTTCTCCATCAAATATCGTAGTGCCGTGTGGTCTGTGAACACAGTTACCTTGGATCCGATTAAGTGAGATCTGAATTTGTCCAAGGCAAACACTACCGCAAGCATTTCCTTTTCTGTAACTGTATAGTTACGCTGAGCAGAATCAAGCACTTTGCTTGCGTAGTGAATTGCGAACGGGACGTCGTCTCTTCTTTGTCCCAATACAGCCCCAACAACATAATCTGAGGCGTCCGTCATGATCTCAAAAGGTAGAGACCAATCTGGGGCTTGTAAGATGGGTGCATCCATGATCATTCCTTGTAACAGCTTAAAGGCCTCAAGACATTTGTGATCTACAATAAACTCCGTGTCTTTGCCTAAAAGCTCAGTCAGCGGTCGGGCAATCTTAGAAAAATCCTTGATAAATCTTCGATAAAATCCAACATGCGCGAGGAACGACTGCAACTGCCTTACGTTGGTTGGTGGCTGGAGTCGTCTGATCACGTCCACCTTGGCAGGGTCAACCTCCATTCCTCTCTTGGAGATGACATGCCCCAACACTATGCCCTCCGTCACCATGAAGTGACTTTTCTCCCAGGAGAGCACCAGATTGACCTCACATCTTTTGAGGACTCGGTCCAGATTCCTAAGACAGGAATCAAAAGAATCGCCGTGGACCGAGAAGTCATCCATGAAGACTTCCAGGAATTCGCCGACCATTTCGGCGAATACAACAATCATGCACCTTTGAAAAGTACCTGGAGCATTGCATAGCCCAAAAGGCATGCGCCTGAAAGCATAGGTACCAAAGGGGCATGTAAACGTGGTCTTTTCCTGGTTCTCCGGAGCTATGGCTACTTGATTGTAGCCCGAGAACCCATCAAGAAAGCAGAAGAATTCTTTCCCCGCTAATCTTTCTAGGATCTGATCAATGAACGGTAGGGGGAAATGATCCTTCTTTGTCGCGGCATTCAAGCGTCTGTAATCCACACAGACGCGCCACGACGTGGGTACTCTCGTCACGATCTCCTCTCCGTCCTCGTTGGTGGTCGTCTGAATTCCCGACTTTTTCGGGACAACATGGATTGGGGCCACCCACTTAGAGTCAGAGATTGGGTAAATGAAACCCGCATCGCACCATTTTTCTATCTCTTTTTTCACAACCTCTCGTAAATTTGGATTCAACCGACGTTGGAATTCACGAGAGGGTTTGGCTTCGTTCTCCAAGTAAATATGGTGCGAACACAGAGCGGGATTTATCCCGTGGAGATCGGAAATGCTCCAGCCTATTGCCTTGCGGTTCTTCTCCAGGATCTCTAGCAAGCGAGATTCCTGCTCCTCGGTCAATTACGAACTGATAATGACCGGAAATTTCTTGTCTTGGCCCGCAAGGAAGGTATATTTCAGGGTTGTGGGTAGAGGTTTGAGCTCAGGAATAGTGTGATCGTCTAAGAAGTCTGGCTCAATCTGATCTGGTTTGGTGTTGGAAGTGGCTGGATCATGCTCTGTAATAGCTGCCACCAAGCGTGGCTCTGGAGTCGGATCGTCAAAAGTTTCCATACAATCGGCAAACGCCTCGTCCGACTCGTCATCCTCATCTTCCGATTATCCTAAGGATGTAAGGACTGACAGGCCCAACTGGGCCTCTACGTCATCGAAGATGTAGGGCGATGCAGGTTCAGAGCTGTACTCGTTCCTGAGGATTTCACAGACTGACTCATGCACTGGATCATCTTTAAAGGAGATGGACACATCAATGCTGGCTGGGTTCTGTCTCCATGGCCCAACTACGTCTACATGTTCACAGTCTGTTCCGGTAGAAGAGTACTCGGTGCTGGATTCGGAGTCCGGTCTCTGCCATCTCGTCTGCTTCATCTCAAGTTCCTCATCTCCGCCGGGAGTTTGGAACTGAATCTTCCCATTCTTATAATCAAATAAGGCCCCCGTTGTTCTGAGGAAGGCCCTACCTAAAATGATCTGGGAATCTCTCCAATTACGAGGGGTTTCCATTTCCAGGACAGTGAAGTCCACCATGTATTCTTGCCCCTCGACTTTGATCACAATGTTCCTTAACTCTCCTTAGGACCTCTTAGTGGATTTGTCAGCAAACTGCAGAATAGCTCTAGATTTCCTAAGAGGTCCGAGATTAAGCCGCTCATAGAGGGTTGTGGGCATTAAGTTAATCGAGGAACCATTGTCCAGGAGAGTGCGTGCAAACGCGATGTCATCAACATGACTCACTACATAGTGTGCACCCATGTCTCTTCGTTTCCGAGGAAACGAGTTCTTTATTGCACAAGTCGTGGCTACTGATAAAACGTGTTTCTCAACACGGCTTTTGGTCTTCCTGCTAACCCTAGTAGGTGTGCATCTCACCTTAAGGTATTTTTGGAATGCAGGGGTCATCTCCACGAACTTGTCAAAAGGGATTGTGACCTTGATGTGTTTATTGCAAAATTCAGCCATCTCAGGGTCATCTTTTTGGATTTTTTTGTTTTTCTTCTTTCCACCCTTGAGAGCTCGGGGGAAAGGGATTATTGACTCCAACTCAGGTTCTGGAACTGAAATATTCTCATTAACTGCTGGAACTGAGTTCTTAACATGACTCTGACTCTGATACAGACTCGAACTTGGACTCTGACCAAAAAGAAAATGCTGAGGCGAAACCGGTGATGCTTCTTCCGCTTCTTCTGGACGATCCTCCTCAGATGGAGGTGCGGGCTCATCGGTGTCGTCTGACTCTACATGGATGCGGGAATGCTGCTTCGAGGACTCAGATGTCCTCTTCTTCTGCTGGCAATGGTGCTGCTCGTCCTCTTCTTCCTCCGAATTCTCCTCAAGTAGATTCTCGGAGGCTCCTTCCTTTTGTGCCCGTGCCCGATCAGGTATGGTCACGGTCCTTCCGCTACTGAGGGACATATGATTAACATTATCGTATGAAAGGATCTCATGTTCAGATAGATAATTATCTGAATAATATACCTGATCTCGAGGTCGGTTCTGGCCCTGGTGTACGCTGTTCGGGTTGGCCTGAACCTGTGCGGGAATTGGGGTCCTTGGCGCCATTTGTTGGTCCTGGGCACGAGAGACCCGATTGATGTCGGTTCTCATGTCCAGGTAGTCATTCTGCATTTGTTGGACCCTATCAGACAGGGTCTGGATCGCCAAGGTCAGGGACTCCAATTCGGTGGGCTGGGCTGGCTGCTGAGTGGATGTGGTCCTATACTGGCCCTGTTGGCCGTGCCGATATTGCGGCTGATGGGACGGTGCTGGTCCCTGCTGGTAGGTGCGCTGCTGCGGCTGGTACCCCTGTTCTGGCCTGGACTGGTATCGCGGGACTGTGACGGGCCTGGTCTCTTGGTAGACTGGGGTTGGGCGGTGTGCCTGATCCTTCCCCATCTCAATTTGCCGGACTAGCGGGTCACGGCTATACCAAAGCCCGTTAATCTCGTATACAGGCGGAGGCTCCTCGTATTCCATTTCCACTGGTGGGGTGCATGATGGTTTGGATGGGTATAAGTCTGATCCCAGCTGCTCTGAGACCCCGGTGCCTGTTCCTGTACAAGATGGACTCGGTGTACAGGTACAGGTGGTGCAGAAGGGGTGGGTAGCTTGATCTTAGCTACCTTTTCAGAGAGTTCCTCCACTTTATTGGGAAGGCTCGAAAGAGACTCCATCTCCACGACTCTCTTGTGGATCTGTTCGACCATGGTAAGCTTGTCGGCTATCATCCCTATGCTGGGGATGAGGTCCTCAGTCAGATCTGCAACAGTCCTTCTAGTTGTCTCATTGGATAAGATTGAGGGAGACAACTGATAGGCCCTTGTGGCCTGTGACCTGCCGGTTTCTGCCATCTGCTCTAGGATCTTCCATACAGCATGCTCGTTTTTGTTCAGATGGCTTCCTCTACAGGCGGCACTGACTAACCCCTGCATCTCTGGGGTTAAACCACAGATCAAGGTCTGGACTAAGATCGCCTTTGAAATGCCGTGGCAGGGGCATTTCTGTACCAAATCATTGAACCTATCCCAAGCATCATGGAAAGGCTCACTAGGTCCTTGGGCGAAGCTGGCGATCTTTGTTCTCATCTGGTTTGTCCTACTGAGAGGGTAGAACTTTTTCAAGAATAGGTCCTTGAACTGCATCCAGGTATTGCATACCACCCCTAGGTTTTTCAACCAATGAGCCGCCTTATCACCTAAGGCAAAAGGGCTGGCCTTCAGCCGAATATAATCTTGGCCAACATTGGGATGGCTAAGATTGTTGCACACCAACTCGAAGTCACGGAGGAAAGTGTATGGTTCTTCATTAAGGTTTCCGTTGAACTTCGGAAGCAAACTAAGGAAGTGGGGCTTCAGCTCAAATGCCTGGGCGGGAACTGCAGGTGCCAACCAGTTCTGAATCTCGTTCTCCGCCTGGTTATAGGTATCAACCATTGGTCGGTCGATTCCTTCTGCCACTATGATATGTCCCATCCACGCCGTGAGATCTGCATTCTTCTGTTCGGCTTCAGCGAGGCGAGCAAGAATCTGTTTTATTTGTTCCTCATCTGGTGGTACTTTTGGCGGCATCTCGTCCTCCAGTCCTGGGGGGAAAGTAAGGTCGATGTCAGAGGATAACTCAAGGAAAGGATTACCGAGGCGATGATCTTCCTCGATAATCTCGGAGGAGATGAAAGGGTTGGTTTGAGAGTAACCACCCTGAGCATGAGGGAACCAGGACTCAAGAGGGTCATGAGTCCTGGCTGGTCCAAGGTGTGCTCGGACCGAGAAAGACGAGTTACTTGGGGGACTCATAGAGAGATCAGTGAGTAGTGCGTCGAGATCTCCCCAATCACTCATCTTGATGAAGAGGGAAGAAGATAGGATTTTACTCCTACCTTAAGCAAGCAACAAGAACAATCCAAGACCCTGGGTTCACACTCAACACAGTTAAGGACTCAAAGTTGAGTCCAATTTATCTTGTAATTTTTAAGTGTGATTTTTCAAACAAGATAGCAAGGATTACGAAGCCTAGAGAGAAGTCGGCTTAGAGCCGGATGCGTCTTCCCTGTTTATCCTGTCGCCTAAGATACCGCCGATCCTCCCTTTCTGCGCTCCTATCTGGAGTGGGGACTCAATGACGTGCCCCTATCTACCTGCAAGCAGGCGGAGGCTGACAAAGCTAGGCCTTGTCGCAGAGTACCGCTGGTTCACCCCTATTTACCCGTGAAGGCGGAGGCTACTTGGTACTTGTCAATGAGCTTAAAAGTATCCCACTCGTGATATTTGCTAAGATCAGTTGGCCCGTGATATGGAAGGCGGGGATTTGGGCTCTGCCTTAAGGTGTTCACACACACTCAAGTACCCTTACTCAGCCTGAAAACAAGGTCGGGGATTAATCTCCCGCAAACAATTTTCAAATTTTATTCTTTTTTTGGTCAATACTGTTAGCAGTCCTGATTTTAAGTTAAGTTATCACTTTAATTAGTCCACCACAAAGCACGCCTATCGGACAGTCCCAATTTCCTGTTTAATTTAAGTGAGAAAATCAGAGGGGGAAATCGAGAAAAGCCGATGCACGAAAAATCGATGATGCTATGCTGAGTAGAGAATACTTACAGTGATCCCTTCGCTTTTTTTATGCAGGATGCAATACAGAATTGAAAACTTTACTCTACATGCAAATGCAAGCGATGAAAAGCCGCTCCTAGACAGGCAGTTCTATTAGCGTGAAGAACAGTTTAATTTTGACTAAGTACTGCGGTCTAGGTGCGTCTTTTAAGTGTATTGTGTGGTCCTATTGATTACGAGCACAAACAAGTCCTAGAGTGGCTCGAGGAGCCGCTAGTGCAAGCTAAGTTACAATTCACCCACACAGCACACGGGACACAGTTTCACTATCTTTACACACGCGAGATCCCAAACGGGAACCGCTGGAAATGATGCGAAAAAAGAAATAAAATAAGATGCAATTACAAAGCCTCTCTTTCACTCAAAAATTTTAAATGCTAAGTCCTCGAAGCGTCGCCGACTCCTCGCGGTCCTCGCACAAAAAATAATTGGAGGTCAGAGAGTTACACAAAAATAAAATAATGCAAAAATAAATGGGAGAAAATAATCACAAGAAAACCGGGGGTCAGACTACCCGGGGAAGGAAAATCAAACACTCAAAATTTTGCTAAAAATTAACCTAAGCCGTGCCTCCCCGGCAACGGCGCCATTTAACGATCCGCAAAATCGGCCCTTTAAGAGTGCGTTTTTAGCACTTCAACATGTCGTAGCAGTCGGGCCGATTTTGGTCATCAAAAGATCAACTCATTTAAAGATATGCGATAATAAATCAAAATGAGATGATCATAATTTATTTTACTTGGCAAGAAACCAAGGTCGAACTCAGGGACACGAGCCTCTCTCGTATTAATCGGATTTCTATTTATGTAACTAAGCGTAGAGTTGAAGCAATTATAGGTCAAAATCATGCAGACATGACAAGATAATGCATTACAATAAAATAAACATGCATTTTTTTAAAACATTTTTATCATGCAAATAAATGAGATGAAATGCAATGAAAGTGTAATGGAAATATGCCCTAGGTTAATAATGATGAGCAAAATTCAATATGAGTCAATTTCAGATTTGCTTAAAATGTCAAGCTTGATCGATAATGTTAACAAGGCATAAGTTACTAATAAGGGACACATGGCAAATACAATAATACATAAAAATTCAAGTGTCCAAAATGCAAAACTTAATATGCCATTAAGAAGTACATCAAACAAGCTTTCAAATGAGACTGAAATCAACTGAAACGGAAACTTGATGCTCAAGATATGCATAAAGGAACGCAAGGGCATAACTGAAAAGAAAATATAAAAAGTATCTACAAACAGGTCCTTGGTAGGGACTAAAATGCAATTAAAATAAAGACGAGTCCTTCCCTGTAAATTGTCCACAAGCACAGGGGCATTTTTGCAAATGCTGGAAGTCGCGAGGGCAAAGGTGCAAAATGCCCAATATGCACGTGGACTGCACATGTTCTGGACCTGCTTGCAAATATGGAGAAGTCAGTGGGCTCCTCTGCAATTTGCCCAGAAGGCACGCGCCAGGCACGCGCCTTCCAGGCTCGGACGTCGTCTCGGGATCATCGGAGGTTCGGAGTCGCTTCGGCGTAGGTTCGGACTCGGCCGAAGCTCCTGATGGCTCGGCACAGGCTCGGGCGCTCCAGACCTGGAGGTTCGATGGCTGAGGCTCAGGGGCGCTCTGATGTCGACGCGTGGCAAGCTCTGAGCCTTTGGATCATGTGCATCCAACGGCACCTGGAGGAGATCTGCTCGTCGGCGTGGCTGCATCCTAGCCGTTGGATGAACTCCGGAGCGGAGCATCCAACGGCTGCTGCTCCTCCTCCTTCATCCGTAGCAGGCGGCGAGTTTGGAGCTCCGGCGAGGGAGCTCCTCCTCCGCCGCTTGTTCTCCGTCGACATGGACCTCCCCGAAGCTCGATGGATGACCGTCGAGGATGCTTGGAGCTCAGGGGAGGTGTTTGGCTTCTGGGTTCAAATCGCCGGAGCTCTGATGTCGCAGACGACGGTGTCGAAGTTGGGTCCGGCGAGGCTCCGGTCATTGCATGTTTGAAGTACCTGCGCTGTTATGGACGAATAGCCGAAGCAGAAGATGTGCGGTGTGCGTGCGAAGTGGAATGAAGATGGGAGCTCCCGGGTGCGGAGAATATGGACGAGCTCGGAGCTCCTCCGCCTCGCGGCGGAGGAGGTGGGTCGGAAGCGACGAGATATGGAGGATCTGAGAAGGGGGTGCGCGTCGATGAGGGGTTGAAGGCGAAGCTAACGGGTAGGTCAATGGAGATCGAGGGTGGATGGTTAAGCCTAGAAAATTAATGGAAAATTAAAGAAAATGACGGAGGAAGAAGAAAAGGACTTACCAGCGATGGGCGGATGGTGTGGCCTGGGCTTGAGCTCCGAGAGGAGCTCGGGGTCTTCGCAACGTGCTGGGCGGCCTTCCCAGCGAGCTCGGGCGGCGATAGGGCGCCGCAACTCCGTCGTCGAAGGCGGAGGGTCTCACCAGGGGGCCTCATCGTCTTCGCTCTATCCGGCCACCTCCCCCTGTCACTGGGAGGTGGCGGAGGGCTGGGCGAGCCCCCATGTAAAGGCGGACACCGGCGAAGGGGCGTGGGACCGGTGTATTTGAAGGGGAAGCTCGGCGGAAGTGGTGGTGGGCGACGTGGGTTTGAGGGCAGCTGTGGGGCGACTGGAAGGGAGTCGTGGGTAGTGGAGTGCAGCGCGGAGGAGGTGGAGGAATGGGGAAGACCCAGCGGTGGTTATCGAGGGAAGAGGTCCACTGGAGTAGCTGTAAAAAAGGAAAGGGGGAGAGGTGTGCGTGCGCTGGATCGTGGGAGAGAGAAGGCTATCGGGGGTAGACGATGATGCATGGCCGTTGGATCTGGAGATCCAACGGTGAAGGGTTAAGTGCGAAGAGACGGCTATGATTTAATCAGGGCGATGCGAATCGAAGGCAGCTGGTGTGGCCACGTGTCGGATTGAGGGCGAAGCGCCATCGGGTGGCTTGGATGAGACTGAGGACTTGATCAAGTGGCTGATAACAGGGGGTGGATTAAGCGGTGGCGATTGACGGTCTGGAGCGCGATCGAAGGGCGCCCAAGATGCCACGTGGCATCATGTGGTTAAAGTGCGAACGGCGGGTGATGATGAAGAGCGGGAGATGATCAAACGGTCGAAGAGAAGGGAAGAGCGTGGAAGGCATCTGACCGTTGGATCAAGAGGCCGATCCAACGGCCAGTTGGAGAGGCGGAAAAGACAATGACGCCAGGGCCACGTGGCGCACCCAGAACGGGCCACGTGGCCCAATCAGATTTATTCGAGGGATTTTTTTATTTTTGAGGGCCAAGATGGCCAAATTTGAGAAAACTCAAAACATGAAAGTTGTAGATCTTGACGAGATCTACAAGTTTCATGTTGACCAAAACTGGAAAAGAGATCAAACAAGGGCCCGAATTTTTTTGAAGGTATTTTTAAGTCTAAAAATACCACGAATTTTTGCTTGTTATTTTTTTGTGGTTTTTAATTTATTTAGGACTCTGTTAATTATAAGACATTAACAGGGATTTATTGACAAACTTTTAAGCAAGGGGGTTAATTATAGGAAATAAAGATGATGAAACTGAGGATCATCACCCCCTATGCATTTGACGATCCGCAAAATCGGCCCTTTAAGAGTGCGTTTTTAGCACTTCAACATGTCGTAGCAGTCGGGCCGATTTTGGTCATCAAAAGATCAACTCATTTAAAGATATGCGATAATAAATCAGAATGAGATGATCGTAATTTATTTTACTTGGCAAGAAACCAAGGTCGAACTCAGGGACACGAGCCTCTCTCGTATTAATCGGATTTCTATTTGTTTAACTAAGCGTAGAGTTGAAGCAATTATAGGTCAAAATCATGCAGACATGACAAGATAATGCATTACAATAAAATAAACATGCATTTTTTTAAAACATTTTTATCATGCAAATAAATGAGATGAAATGCAATGAAAGTGTAATGGAAATATGCCCTAGGTTAATAATGATGAGCAAAATTCAATATGAGTCAATTTCAGATTTGCTTAAAATGTCAAGCTTGATCGATAATGTTAACAAGGCATAAGTTACTAATAAGGGACACATGGAAAATACCATAATACATAAAAATTCAAGTGTCCAAAATGCAAAACTTAATATGCCATTAAGAAGTACATCAAACAAGCTTTCAAATGAGACTGAAATCAACTGAAACGGAAACTTGATGCTCAAGATATGCATAAAGGAACGCAAGGGCATAACTGAAAAGAAAATATAAAAAGTATCTACAAACAGGTCCCTGGGAGGGACTAAAATGCAATTAAAATAAAGACGAGTCCTTCCCTGTAAATTGTCCACAAGCACAGGGGCATTTTTGCAAATGCTGGAAGTCGCGAGGGCAAAGGTGCAAAATGCCCAATATGCACGTGGACTGCACATGTTCTGGACCTGCTTGTAAATATGGAGAAGTCAGTGGGCTCCTCTGCAATTTGCCCAGAAGGCACATGCCAGGCACGTGCCTTCCAGGCTCAGACGTCGGCTCGGGATCATCGGAGGTTCGGAGTCGCTTCGGCGTAGGTTCGGACTCGGCCGAAGCTCCTGATGGCTCGGCACAGGCTCGGGCGCTCCAGACCTGGAGGTTCGATGGCTGAGGCTCAGGGGCGCTCTGATGTCGACGCGTGGCAAGCTCTGAGCCTTTGGATCATGTGCATCCAATGGCACCTGGAGGAGATCTGCTCGTCGGCGTGGCTGCATCCTAGCCGTTGGATGAACTCCGGAGCGGAGCATCCAACGGCTGCTGCTCCTCCTCCTTCATCCGTAGCAGGCGGCGAGTTTGGAGCTCCGGCGAGGGAGCTCCTCCTCCACCGCTTGTTCTCCGTCGACATGGACCTCCCCGAAGCTCGATGGATGACCGTCGAGGATGCTTGGAGCTCAGGGGAGGTGTTTGGCTTCTGGGTTCAAATCGCCGGAGCTCTGATGTCGCAGATGACGGTGTCGAAGTTGGGTCCGGCGAGGCTCCGGTCATTGCATGTTTGAAGTACCTACGCTGTTATGGACGAATAGCCGAAGCAGAAGATGTGCGGTGTGTGTGCGAAGTGCAATGAAGATGGGAGCTCCCGGGTGCGGAGAATATGGACGAGCTCGGAGCTCCTCCGCCTCGCGGCGGAGGAGGTGGGTCGGAAGCGACGAGATATGGAGGATCTGAGAAGGGGGTGCGCGTCGATGAGGGGTTGAAGGCGAAGCTAACGGGTAGGTCAATGGAGATCGAGGATGGATGGTTAAGCCTAGAAAATTAATGGAAAATTAAAGAAAATGACGGAGGAAGATGAAAAGGACTTACCGGCGATGGGCAGATGGTGTGGCCTGGGCTTGAGCTCCGAGAGGAGCTCGGGGTCTTCGCAACGTGCTGGGCGGCCTTCCCAGCGAGCTCGGGCGGCGATAGGGCGCCGCAGCTCCGTCGTCGAAGGCGGAGGGTCTCACCAGGGGGCCTCGTCGTCTTCGCTCTATCCGGCCACCTCCCCCTGTCACTGGGAGGTGGCGGAGGGCTGGGCGAGCCCCCATGTAAAGGCGGACACCGGCGAAGGGGCGTGGGACCGGTGTATTTGAAGGGGAAGCTCGGCGGAAGTGGTGGTGGGCGACGTGGGTTTGAGGGCTGCTGTGGGGCGACTGGAAGGGAGTCGTGGGTAGTGGAGTGTTGCGCGGAGGAGGTGGAGGAATGGGGAAGACCCAGCGGTGGTTATCGAGGGAAGAGGTCCACTGGAGTAGCGGTGAAAAAGGAAAGGGGGAGAGGTGTGCGTGCGCTGGATCGTGGGAGAGAGAAGGCTATCGGGGGTAGACGATGATGCATGGTCGTTGGATCTGGAGATCCAACGATGAAGGGTTAAGTGCGAAGAGACGGCTATGATTTAATCAGGGCGATGCGAATCGAAGGCAGCTGGTGTGGCCACGTGTCAGATTGAGGGCGAAGCGCCATCGGGTGGCTTGGATGAGACTGAGGACTTGATCAAGCGGCTGATAACAGGGGGTGGATTAAGCGGTGGCGATTGACGGTCTGGAGCGCGATAGAAGGGCGCCCAAGATGCCACGTGGCGTCATGTGGTTAAAGTGCGAACGGCGGGTGATGATGAAGAGCGGGAGATGATCAAACGGTCGAAGAGAAGGGAAGAGCTTGGAAGGCATCTGACCGTTGGATCAAGAGGCCGATCCAACGGCCAGTTGGAGAGGCGGAAAAGACAAAGACGCCAGGGCCACGTGGCGCACCCAGAACGGGCCACGTGGCCCAATCAGATTTATTCGAGGGATTTTTTATTTTTGAGGGCCAAGATGGCCGAATTTGAGAAAACTCAAAACATGAAAGTTGTAGATCTTGACGAGATCTACAAGTTTCATGTTGACAAACTGGAAAAGAGATCAAACAAGGGCCCGAAATTTTTTTTTGAAGGTATTTTTAAGTCTAAAAATACCACGAATTTTTGCTTTGTCATTTTTTTGTGGTTTTTAATTTATTTAGGACTCTGTTAATTATAAGACATTAACAGGGATTTATTGACAAACTTTTAAGCAAGGGGGTTAATTATAGGAAATAAAGATGATGAAACTGAGGTTCATCACCCCCCTATACTTAAACTATGCTCGTCCTCGAGCATCAAAAAGAATGACTAAGTTGGATTAACCCCCTTGTGCATGTGAATACAGGATCCAATCTGATCAAGTCGACTCGGCTTCAGAGATCCAAAATTTTAGAGTTCATCCCAGCCTTAATCAAGAGGCTTCCAATTCCTCTACTTCTCTAGACTCTCTCTGATGTACATATAAACTAAAGGATATGAAGTTTAGTGTTGACTGCAATTTCGAGAGTAGAGTCAATTCGTCACCCAAAATCTTGGTCCGAGAAAATCTCCTAAGGACCCAATCCTCAGCACTAGGGAATAAATCAAATCTTGCATTCAGTTCACCATCTCCTTAGTTGTCAGACTTAAAAAATGTAGATGGCAGGCCAGAAATGGAGGGCATGGGATTGTGTCAATTCTTCTCTCCCTCTCATTGGAACAAAGATTCTCTCTAGTGCCTTTTTACGCAACACATTTTTTTGGTGTTGATCAGTGCGTCCGTCAAGAGAAGTTGGAGCCGTCTGCACTTGTTTTCCTGGGAGTACACCGGGGTGTGTCTTTTTTGAGTACCTATCGTACCTTCGACACCCAGACTTGTAGCATTTACGATGTAGAGCCCTTTTTTGGTGCAAGCCCGACTCCTGGTCCTAATAGCGGTGGTCCAAGTGGACACTTTGAAAAGTTTGAGAGCGCTCGCCTTTGGTGGAAGCTCTTTGATATGTAACTTTGTGAAAAGAGAGCTTTTCTTTGACATTTCATTGCTTTGTAGTATTTGTGGCTAGCTCCACTGCTTTTACCAAGAGTTGGCGCACACTGATCAACATTTTTTATTTTATCACACCCTGGCACTTAGGTCAATGTCAAGAGATTAGTATAAGAATCAAGTTCTCATATGGCTAATAATGCTGACACTCAGGTTTCATGAAGCCTCAAAGATTTTATCCCATCCTCGAGCATCATTAGATCAAATCCAAACTCGACTTCCTCATCCCAATCCCTCAGGTGAAAAATCAACTCATCTCATCGAAAACCGCAGTCGTGCATGTGGTGTGCTGATCATATTCTTTCTGTCTGAGACTAAGCATGGAATATAGCATGCAAATCTGGGAACTTAGGGGAATGTGGATGATTAAGTCTAAGACCCTGATGGCTAAGGCTGGTTAACCTAAAATCTCAAAGACTTCAAAAAGCTAAGTCTCCTTGACCAATTCAGATCCTGGGTGAAAGTGAAAGTGTAGAGGACTAATCCAACTTCTTCATTCAAAAACAAGATTTTTTTCTTAATTATTATTATTTTTTTTTTGAACTTTAAGAGATATTAGAACTCCCTAAACTCAATTGAGCATCTGCGATTCAGCCAGTATGGATGTAAGTACATGCCGAAGCCCGTTGCTTGAGGACGGGGCCTTGCGCGATGTCCTCTAAACCATCCAATCTGCTAAGGGCGAACCCTCACTGAACGCGGCTGACTTAATTGGGTTTAGTAGTCACCAATGACTCTTAAAGGATTTTTAGGATTTTTCTGATTTTTATGGATTTTAATAAAGTTAAAACACAAGTTAAACTCAACTTTCTTTGAAAAGAGAAGGCAAGTCTTTTCGAAACCATGTCACACAAGATAAAAAAGTTTTCAAAACATTTTCAAAAATCATTTTCGAAAATATTTTTATAAAAATAGCATAACATAATATCGAAAAGCCGCGAAATCATTTGAGTTCTCTTAGTCCAATGATTTTTACCTTAGCCAAAAAGTTTTTAATTTTTCAAATTTTTCAGATTACAGCTAAAGTAAATATACGGTATATACGGTATACCCCCCTATACTTAAACTTTGCTATGTCCTCATAGCACTAGATGTTACAAGTACATAGGTCCATTTAAATATAGACGAATATACGGGAGCTAAGAGGGGTTCCCCCATATACTTAGGTTAGAAATAACCTAAGTATAAAGGCAAGAAAAGAGGAGTAGAGAAAATCACGGGGACTTGGGTCCCCCCTATACTTAGGCTGAGATTAGCCTAAGTATAAAGATGAGGATTGCTGTTAGAAGGAACCCAAGGTAAACGAAGAAGAGGAATGAATTTACAAGTGAGCGGTTGAATCTTAGGAGATGAAATGGAGGGACTAAGGTTCTAGGGTTGTGTAGCAAACATGGCTCAATTCAAGCAAGCAAAAACCCTTAGTTTCACCAACTTTACACATGAAAATCAACCAAAGTTGGTTTATTATCTAGTCAGTTTTATTGGTGATAAAACATTAGATATTTACGCGAAGAAAATGAGAATTGAAAATCAAGGCGTATACGAGGGTGTTGCTCTCCCAAAACCGAATTTTACTCCATTTTTTTTGTTGACTTGCAATTAACAGTCCCAATTTTATTTTGAATTATCACTGAATTAAGGTTAGCACATCAATCAGAATATCATCGTCTACCGTTCATTCCATTTTCCATTAATCCTAGGTGATCAATCTAGGAAATGAAAGCCGAGAAAAACATGTATTCGATAAAAAACGCGATTTAGGCTAAGCGATAAATCATGCAGAGATTTGACAAAAACACGTGAAAAACTGGGGACGTTTTGAAAACCAAATCCAACATGTATGCAAGTCGAAAAAGGCGCACCTAGTCATGCATCTATTAGCGGTGATTGATTTTCATGAATTTTAGCTAAGTGATGCGAGATTATGTGCGTATAGAAATTAGTGTGTCCTACCTACGATCAAGCACGTAAAGATATGGTAAAATTAAAAAGAGCTCGGAGAGCCGCGTGCCTAGTCCTAGGTCGACACTCAAGTGGGGACGATCCCCACACTACCATGATCGTTCGATTACACACGCGAGTCTTCGATCGAAAACCGCTGTAAAAGATGAATTATTATAAAAATGAAATGCAACACAAAAAATGCGAGACATTTTTTTTCCTTATTTGCTCCAAGCATGCTCCTGCGGCTCCTCGCAGCGGGGAACGTCCTGCTCCTCGCCTCCTTGATCCATCAAGGGCCCTGCCACAGAAACAATAGTTAGATATCAAATAAGAAAGAAAAAATTTTATATGCAAAATATGTGATTATTTGACCTATAAAAAGGAACACCAAATTAAACACACAAAAATCCAAAAAATAAAAGAAATGAGCCGTGTCCCCGGCAACGGCGCCATTTTGATAACGCTCCCGCATCCTATGTTAATTCGGTCAATTTAATGTCCAAATTAATTGAAGTGATTCGTTGTAGTCAGATACGAGGGGTTAATCAAAAACCACTTATCGATTAATGTGGAGTTAATTTTAAGTGGCAAATTTTTTTACATGGTGGAATCCAAGGTCGATCTCAGGGAGGCATCTGTCTCCTTAGGTGAATTTAAGCAATGATCCAAGTGTGTGATTTTCAAGGAGTAATTTTTTTGGTCTTTTTAATTTTTTATGCAGACTTATGTAGACAATGCAGGTCAATTTGATGTTCAATTTAATTATGGTATCAAATGAAGTCCAAAAATTATGAAAATTGGCCAGATGATTAATGGTAATGAAAATGACCTACACTAATTTTTTTGGAATTTTTCGACACTAAATAAACTTACTGTGAATTAAATTAACAGACAGGGTGACTTTCAGTATTTAATTTTTAATAAATATCAAACCACAATTTTTCCAAGAACTAAAATTATCCTAGGTGGCTCTAATGAGAAGGGACCTAGGAAAATTAACAGAACTTAATTTCACTGTGAAATGAATTAATTAAAATTAATCTAAGAAAATCACTCAACAATTTATTTAGGCCTCGATATGCGTGCAAATGCTGTGAAATTTTTATGGTATGTTAAAAATGATGTCCTTAAGCTACTGTGAATTTTTGATGAATTTTGGAAGCACAAAGAATTCACTATAAATCAAAAGGTGTCACTGGGCAAAATATGTCAACAATTCACCAATTAATTCATTAATAATTCAAATGAACTTAAAAAGATGACACGTGGACCAATAGACTGAGGACAAAATTTCCAACAAAATGCAATTTTTAGAATTTCAAAATGATGTAAAATGCAATCTAGGGATGCGTGCAAACACAGGGGTGTAAATGCAATACAGGAAATTAAAATTACAATAAACAAATATGCCGACAGGGACTACAATGCAATTACCTATAATGTGGGGGACTCTTGTGCAAATTCTCCACAGAGCACGTGCTCCTCACGTGGGGTCTGCTTCCCAGAGACCTCTTTGCAATTTTGGAAAGCTCCAGGGGCTTCTGTGCAATTTACCCAGGCCGCACGTGCTCCTCACGTGGGCGACCTAGGCTCGGATGGCTGCGGCGGCTCGGAGCGAGGTTCGGGCTCTCTGGAGGTCCGGACTGCGGCTCGGAGTAGCCTCGGGTCGCCCGAGCCTAGGCTTGGGGTCGAGGCTCGGTCTTCGTCTACGTGGCGGGCTGCGGGCCTTTGGATCAAGATAGATCCAAAGGGAAGCGGTGAAAACGCGTGGCGGACTCAGAATCCGTCAGATCTGGAGAGATCTAACGGCGGTCGATCGGGGGTGAAGGAGTCGACATGGCCTTCTCCAGATCGTGGGATCAAGGAAGATCCTACGGTCTTTGGCGGCTCCGGTAGCGGGTGACGCAGCTGATTGCGGGCCGTTCGATCAAGATGATCGAGCGGCTCTTGGAGCTTCTTCCTCGACGGCCCTCCGCCTCCTGCGGAGGAGAAGGCAGGACTCCGGCGTAGGGGCTGCTGCTCCGCCCTTCCTTCCCGTCGTCGGTGGAGGTCGATGGCGAGTCGGAGGTGCTCCAGAAGATGCGTTGGTGATCGATGAAGCCTCCTGTGCCCTCAGGAGTGAGCGAGGAGGTCTGGGTCATGATGCCGGTGAAGCTCGAAGGGAGCTCCGACGAGCTTCCGGCCAGTCCAGATGAGTGTACCTGCAGGGGGTAAGAGGGGATAGCGGAGGCGTGCGTGTGCTTGTGGATTCGTGCAAGGTGGAATGTAAGGCCTAAGGTGGAGTGAGAAGGATCCGGTGATCGAGCTCCGCCCAGGTGGCGGAGCTGGCATCGAGCGAAGGTGGTCTACGGTGATGGATGAAGATAATGACAGTGCGAGGACCGGAGCTCCGTCGTGGAGATCGGAGGGATGAAGGTGAAGTGAGAAAACAACGGTGGACGACGAATAAATCAGGAGGAGTCAAAGGAAAAACTAAGGAGAAGATCAGAAGATGATGGAGGGGGTTACCTGGGGAATGGAGCTCAGATTTAAGCTCCAGGTCTTCGCTCGAGGGATCGGTAGGGTCCCGAGCTCGCGTAGCTTCGCGGAGGGAGGCTGCAGCACGGCGGTGGCGGCCGTTGATCTCGCCGGAGTCGAATCCCCTTCTTCGCTCAACGATTCGACTAATTGTTGTCACCAATTGGTAGGTCGGAGCTCAGGGAAGCTCTCTGGAGTGGCGGATAGGGGTGAAGTCGGCCGGTGAGGGTGTATTTATAGGTTGAAGGTGGTGGGTTGGCTGGTGACGAGGCGAGGTTGGTGGTCGACGTGGGGCAACTCTGGTGGGAGTGGTGGAGCGTGAGGGAGCTGGCGAGGGAGAGGGATGAGTGGGTGACGTCGTGGGGGTGTCAGCGGTCGGAGAGGATGGCTGATGTAAGTCCAAGAATAGGAAGGGGGCGCCCCTCCCGCAAGGCAAGGGACATGGGAGAGAGGGGCGCCCAGAGGTAGGAGACGAGGTCTCCACCGTTGGATCGTGTGATCCAACGGTGGGGATCAAGGGGAAGCTGGTCGGGTAGGATTAGATCTGGGGCGCAGAGATGATGGGCTGTGGTGTAGCGACGTGGCGCGTTGTGGGCGAAGCGCGAGCGAGCGGCCTGGATAAGGAGATGGAGCTGATCAAAGGGCCAAGACTCGCTGGAAGAGGGGCGGCTGTGATGGAGAGATCAAGGGTCTGATCAAGCGGCGTAGATGCTGCCACGTGGATGGCTCTGGTGAAGGCGCTAATGGGCGGTGCAGATCAAGGCAAGAGAAGATCTGATGGCTATGGATTTAAGCGCGCGTGGAAAAGGCTGGACCGTTGGATCTGAAGCGAGATCCAACGGCTGAGGACGCAGGCGGGTGAGGCGAGGGAAAGCGGGCCGCGTGGCGCAACCAGAGGGCGCCACGTGGCCTGCTGTGAGTGGTTGGAGAAAAATACACTTGTAGAGAGAAGAGGGGACCGAATTTGGAAAAACTCAAAACATGAAAGTTGTAGATCTTGATGAGATCTACAAGTTTCATGTTGACCAAAGATGGAAATGAGGTCGAATATGATACATAAATACAAGGATACATAGATAGTATACAAAGTGGCCAAAAAACCCATCTTTCTCATACAAGCTCCAAATTCAATGAAATTAGTCTCATTTTAAAGGTCTTTTAATGTGTAGTATTCTAAGAGTAAGTAGACCTAATTCGGAGTTTGCATGAGGGCTTTATTTGCATTCTAATGTACAGGGGTTCTCAGGCTTTATTGGCTATTTTACAAAGGGGATTTTTGGCCTTTTTCCCTATATTATTAACTAAGGAGTACATATTATAGAGAAGAGGTTATTTTAGTGCATGGGTATTTTACAGGGGATTTTTGGCATCTTATTTAAATGCAAATGAGCTGCTAAACTGCATGAGTTATGAATATATGCATGAATGCTATTTATGCAATATAAGGGGAAATATGCCTCTATTTTCTCAGGAACAAGGCTCTATTTTTGACTTTTGGAGTGATGAATCACATATTCATCACCATGGAACAGAGGTGATAGCAAGGATTGCCTCATCTGGAAAAGTTTCAGTAATAGGTGCTATGGGCTCAGATACCTCAAGGTTCTCTAGGCGGGAGAGGTGATCTGCCACAACATTCTTTACTCCAGGTTTATCCTTAATTTCAATATCAAATTTCTGGAGGAGAAGGATCCATCTGGTTAATCTGGCTTTGGCATCCTTCTTCGACATCAAGTACCGAATCGCAGTATGATCTGTAAAAATTGTCACTCTAGATCTAAGAATGTAAGTATGTACTTATCCAAAGCAAAGACTACCGCTAGCATCTTTTTCTCAGTCACGGTATAGTTCCTCTGGGCTGCATCCAATGTCCAGCTAGCGTAGTGTATGGCATAAGGTAATCCATCCCTCCTCTGTCCAAGCATAGTCCCAATGGCATAATCAGAAGCATCCGTCATGATCTCAAATAGGAGCGACCAATCGAGTGGCTGAAGGACAGGAGCCTCGACAACTAAATTCTTGAGAGTCTCGAAGGACTTAAGACACTTATCATCTACAAGGAACTCTGTGTCTTTAATCAATAAGTCTGTAAGCGGTCGGGTGATGAACCTTAGTTTCATCATCTTTATTTATTATAATTAACCCCCTTGCTTAATGTTTTGTTAATAAATCCCTGTTAGTGTGTACTAATTAACAGAGTCCTAAATAAATTAAAAACCACAAAAAAATGGCAAAACAAAATTCGTGGTATTTTTAGACTTAAAAATACTCTCAAAAATATTTCGTGTCTTCGTTTGATCTCTTTTCGAGTTTTGGTCAACATGAAACTTGTAGATCTCGTCAAGATCTACAACTTTCATGTTTTGAGTTTTCTCAAATTCCGCCATTTTGGCCTTCAAAAATCAAAAATACATCTGCAATAATCTGATTGGGCCACGTGGCCCATTCTGAGGGCGCCACGTGGCCCGGCCCCTTTGTCTCATCCGCCGCCAACCACAACCGTTAGATCCCCTTCATGGATCTAACGGCTGTGCTCCTGCCACGCCCGCTCCTTAATCTCAGCCATCCGATCATTCCTCATTCTCATCTAAGCCGTCCGCCAGCGCCGCATCCTCAGCTCGACACGTGGCGCTTCATAGGCCGCTTGATAGCGCCTCAGATCTGCCATCTCCGCCGTTATCTCCTGGGCCAATCTCATCCACCTGATCGAGCCCGTGACCCCATCTAAACCGTTCGCTGCCGCCTTGCGCATATCTCGCCACGTGGCTGCTTCATCGACCATCGATCTCACCGCCTCCGATCTAATCGTGGCCGTCACTCCGCGCCTTTCTCTCCACCGTTGGATCCCCAGATCCAACGGTCAGGAGACCGTCGTCAACCTCGCGACACTTCTCTTCCCCACGTTCTCCACCTCGCGCAACCCGTCCACCCTTCCCATTTTCGCCAACACCTCCGACTACCTCTTCCCTCTCCAACCAACCCACGACCGAGCCCCATCATCCCTCTACCCCGCGCATGCCTCCACTACCCATCACAAACTCCCAGTCGCTCCATGTTCGTCACGAAACCCACGACTTCCCGCACTTGCACCGCCGGCTACCTCTTCAAATACATCGGTCCCCCCACCATTTGCCGGCGTCCGCCTTTACATGGGGCCTCGCCCAGCCCTCCGCCACCTCCCAGTGACAGGGGGAGGTGGCCGGATAGAGCGAAGACGAAGAGGCTCCTGGTGAGACCCTCCGCCTTCGACGGCGGAGTTGCGGCGACCTACAGCCGCCCGAGCTCGCTGGGACGGCCGCCCAGCATGTTGCGAAGACCCCGAGCCCGTTTTGGAGCTCAAGCACAGGCCTTTCGACCCGCCATTGCCGAGGTAAGATCTCTGATCTTCTTTTATTTTTCTCCTTCTTTTGCCTAAGTTTTTTTATCTTCTTTCAAGCACTCCCCTTGCGCCATTATCACCTCTCGAGCTTTGCAGCTCTGCCCCCTTTCACGCGCACCCCTTTCCGCTCACCTTCTCAGCTCCTCATACCTCGTCGCTTCCGACTCACCTCCTCCGCCGCGAGGCGGAAGAGCTCCGAGCTCCTCACATTCTCCGCACTTCAGAGCTCTCACCTTCACTCCACTTCGCACGCACACCACGATCGCCCGCTTCGGCTATTTGATAACCCTGCAGGTTATCCAAAGCTTCAAAGACCGGGAACTTCGCCGGAGCTTTCTTCATCAACTCCGCTCTAGACATCCGAGCTTGGATGGGCCAATCCAAGATGCCTGATGTCCTCCCCGAGCTTCGAGCGACATCGACCTAATTCTAAGAAGCTTCGGGGAGGTCCATAGCAGCCGAGAACGGGAGGCGGAGCTCGTTCGCCTTCGCCGGAGCCCTGAACGTGCCACCAGCCGAAGACGAGGGAGAAGAGCAGTTGCCGTTGGATGGTCCCCTTCCAGCGACCATCCAACGGCCCCGATTCGACCACGCATGTCTTCTCCAGCATCCGTTGGATCGTCTCGATCCAACGGCTACAGTTCAGCCACGTCGTCCACAAGAGCCACATTCAGATGCCGTCGGATCTCGGAAGATCGGATGGTACACTCTCCGCCACGTGTCCTCCCCAGAGCTTCACCGAGCCTAAACCCCGAGCCTCCAGGCTTGGGACGTCCGAGCCTTCCCCGAGCCTGCAGCGGATCCAACCCTCAGCCGAGCCTACGCCGAAGCATCTTCCGAACCTCTGCTGATCCCGAGCCTTCATCCGGGCCTGGAGAGCACGTGCGTTGCACGTGTGTATCTGGGCAATTTGCAGAGACGCCCTCTGACTTCTCCAGATTTGCAGAATGGTCCCCGCGCGTATGGAATCTTTACAGGGAAGGCCTCAGATCTTATTTTATTTACTTTTTAGTCCTTCCCAGGGACCTTTTTGTAGTTATCTTTTTCATGTTTCCTTTCAGTTATGCCCTTGTCTTTCTTTATGCATATCTTAAGCATCATGTTTCCGTTTCAGTTGATTTCAGTCTCATTTGAAAGCTTGTTTGATGTACTTCTTGATGGCATATTAAGTTTCGTATTTTGGACATTTGAATTTTTATGTATCATTTTATTTGCTATGTGTCCCTTAGTAGTAACTTATGCCTTGTTAACATTATCGATCGAGCTTGAAATTTTAAACAAATCTGAAATTGACTCATATTTAATTTTTCTCATCATTATTAACCTAGGGCATATTTCCACTTCATTTTCATTGCATTTCATGTCATTTATTTGCATGATAAAATCTGATAAAAAAATACATGTCTAGTCTAATGCAATGTCTTGTTTTGTCTACATGCATGGTTTGACCTATAGGCTTTAACTCCACACCTAATTAAATACACTTGAGTCCGATCAATACGAGAGAGGCTCGTGTCCCTGAGTTCGACCTTGGTTTCTTGCCAAGTAAAAAAATAAATCTTCGATCGCCTCATTTGGATTTATGGCATATCTTTAAATGAGGGGATCTCTTTGACGACCCGAATCGGCCCGACTACGATGACGATTCCATGTGCTAAAAACACATTATTAAGGGGTCGATTTTTCGGCTCGTCATCGGGCAATTCGACTGAAGTCCTGAATGAACCATTGGTAGAAATCGACATGCCCCAGAAAAGACCACAACAGTTTCAGATTGGACGGTGGATTGAGTTTTCTAATGATATCCACCTTGGCCGGATCAACCTCCATGCCCCTGTTGGAGATGATGTGACCAAGGACCGTCCCCTGAGTTACCATAAAGTGACTCTTCTCCCAAGATAGTACAAGGTTTACCTATATGCAGCGCTGAAGCACTCGGTCTAAGCAGTCAAGACAAGCAAAAAACATGTCGCCATAGACCGAGAAGTCATCCATGAAGACCTCCAAACAGTCATCTATCATGTCCGAAAAGATGGACAACATGCACCTCTGTAATGTCGCAGAGGCGTTACATAGACCAAAGGGCATCCGTTTGAAAGCATAAGTCCCGAATGTACAGGTGAACGTTGTTTTATCCTAGTCTTCGGGCGCAATGGCCGCTTGATTGTATCCAGAGTACCCGTCAAGAAAACATTAATGACTCTTCCCAGCTAGCCTCTCGATAATCTGATCAATAAATGGTAGCAGGAAATGATCTTTCTTGGTGGCCTCATTCAATCATCTGTAGTCCACACAGACCCTCCAAGAAGTAGTACCTAGGTGGCGATCTCCTCTCCAGACTTATTCACAACTGTAGTGATACCCATCTTTTTGGGCACCACATGTAAAGGAATAACCAACTTGGAGTCGGAGATGGGGTAGATAAAATCGACGCTCCACCATTTAGATATTTCCTTCATTACTACATCTCGCAGATTCGGGTTCAGCCGTCGCTGGAACTCACGCGAAGGCTTAGCGCCCTCCTTGAGGTAGATATGGTGGGAGCACAGGGTCGGAATTATCTCCTTGAGATCAGCCACACTCCATCCTATTGCCTTACGGTTTCTTTCATGAACCTCCATCAGACGAGATTCTAGTTCTCTGGTCAAGTCTCCTGAGATAATGACTGGGTGCTTTTCTGGCTCACTCGCAAGGAATCTATACTTGAGCGATTGCGGTAAAAGGCTTCAATTTTGGCTTTGTGGGAGCTAGAAAATCTGGCTTCTGATATGTCTGTGTAAAAGCTACCAGGTTTGCATGTGAGAACTCTCGCTGTATGTGATCATACGACGAAGGGAACCGTGCTGGTGTGTCTATCATCTGTGCTGGCTCGCTCTCCATCCTATCTGTCGGCTCATCGGGAAACAGGCATGGCAAATATGCGTCAAAATCCTTCCAATCAAAGTCTGCCTCTGAGGGATCTGAATCAGAACAAACATCAATGTCACCACTCATCACGCAACTTTCAACCTGTATAGTGCCCTCTACCAAGGGTGTGCTCTCCGAACTCTCGTCTGCTTTGAAAAATGTGTACTCTGAATCTGTAGACAAGGCAGGGCTCGTGCTTCTGGTTCTTCCCAAACTGCTTCATCATCGGTCATCACAAAATCACACTCCTGGTGGACGTCTAACTCTGCATCTGTCATCTGCCAGCATCACTGTTCTGCTCCGAGGAGGCTGAATCTCTTGCTTTGATCTCGTTGATCGTCTCTATTTGTATACTCTCACCCTCTACGTGAAAGTACACCTTCCCACTATCATGGTCGGACACTACCTTGGCTGTGTTCAAGAATGGTCGTCCTAGTATGATGGGGGCATCTGTCACCGACTCAGGGATCTCCATGTCCAATACAACAAAGTCCACGGGGAATTTCAGGCCCTGAATGGTAACGATCACGTCTCTCAACAACCCCTTCAGCTTCTTAATCGATCGATCAGCAAACTGAAGACTGTCCTGCTCCGAAGAAGAGGACCAAACTCGAATCGGTCAAGGAGGGCAGCCGGAAGGAGGTTGATAGAAGAGCCGTTGTCTAATAGAGTACGATCGAACTGCTGCTCAATAATCTGGCATCTGACATAAGGAGCTCCTGCATATGGTCGTTTGGCTAGCAGCTGGTTCTGAATGGCACAACATGTGGCACGCGTGAGCACATAGATCTCTCCTCTATTGTTCCTCCTCTTCCTGTGTACAGTGGTTTTCTCTCTCAGATTCTGTTGGTTCTCAAGTGCCTCCTATAGATTCAGTTGTATCTGAAATCTGTCTATCATCTGTTGGCTGAACTCTTGTTGTTCCTTCATTTTGGAATTTTCTATTTTATTCCCCTTTGCCGAGCAGAGTGCTTAAGGGAAGGGGATGGATGGGTCCCCCTCAGACAAAGGGCTAGGAGAAGGTTTCTGGCCCTGTGAAGGACTGAAATCCATGCAAACATCATCATTCAACACACATGGACTCGAAATTGATGGAGAAACCTTTCCTTTATTCATTTTTTGGTCTTTTTCCTATTGTCCAGGGATACAGAAAATGGCAAAATAGACGACTGGAATACAGATGCACTCAAAATGGGGGTATCAGCACCTCCCAAAATATTCTCCTTCACGGCCTCAACACCGCACTCTGGTTCGGCAACAAAAATGGTGGCCTCAGCACCACCGTCTGCATCTGGTATCACGACGGTCTCAGCACCGTCATCTGGAAGGTCATCCTTGGTGGCATCAGCACCACCGTCTTCATCATCATTGTTGCTAGCGGCATCATCACTGCTCTCTCCTCATCTGGGGCTCTAGAATCTTCATGGTGTTGTCCCTCAGCTGAGCCGCCACCGGCTAGTTCCCTACCGCTCCTAAGTGACACGAAGTGAGTATCAAACATAGAACACATGTCATTCAAATAAGCACTAGAAGTGGTATCTTCTGTAAACTGTACCTGCTCCGATTTTCTCTTCAAGTTATTCAGGTTTGGCTCGTTCTGTGCAGGTATGGCGGCTTTTCCTTTCATAATGTCCCTCATTTACTGCCGGAACTCATCCATTTCTCGCCGGAAGGATGCCTGTTGTTCAGAGAGCAAGCGGGCGAGATCATCAAGTGTTGGGTTCTCCAAGACAAGTGCCGGAAAATCGGGGGTGTTCTCTTGCTGGAACTGAGGTTGCTGGTGAGACTGAGGGTACTGCTACTGGTATGGTTGTTGTCGCTGCCTCTACTGTTGTCCCTGATAGGTGGTACGAGGACTATGGTGAGATTGTGGGTGGTGGGAATACTGGGGCTGTGGCTGTTATTGTTGGCTGTACTGGTTGCCCTGAGCTGGAGACTGCTTCTGGGATGAAGTGCTTCCGGTGGACCAACGAAATTCGGGGTGATCACGGCGAATCCTGGGCTGCTGGGGGTACCGATCGTACCATATCCCATTGACTTCCATCAATGGCTCCTGCTCGAAGGATGGAGATGGTAGTGCTGTCAATGGTTGATCCGGCTGATAGACCACATCTGAGTGTCCTGAGATGGTGGCTGTTGTGAATAGTGCGGCAACTGCTGTACCAACACCTCCTGAACATGGTGAACTTGGCGGTATGCGGGAGGTGGTGGGGTAGAACGGCTGCCTCTGGACTCAGCCAGAGACTTGGGAGGCGGATGTGAAGATGATTGTGCCTCATGAATACTCAAGATGTGAGTCTTCAGGTCACTCATGGACTTAGCCGACTGGTCTATCTGTGCCAGACCTTGGCCCTGCTTCTTCTCCAAAATCTTTATGCGGTCCAACTTTTCACTGATTATGCCCATGCCAGTAGCTGATGATTCATCTTGTGTTGTTGTTGCTGACGAAGTATGGGGACTGACATCGATGCGGGCGATCCTCTGGTATGCACCTTCTCCTTGGGGGGTTTCTGTTGTGTGTAGACTCGGGCTTGGGCCATGAGTGTAGAGTTTTCTATCATCCCTTCATAAATGGCCCAAATGTCATCTTCACCCTTAGAGAAATAGGACCCACCACAAGAGGCATTAACAAGCCCCTACAGCTCTGGTGTCAGCCGACAAAAGAAACTCTAAATTAAATTGGGCTTTGATATATCATGATGCGGACACTGGTCAATGAGCTCTCTAAAGAGATCAGAAGCCTCATGGAATTGTTCATTCGGGATCATTGTGAAATTGCTGATCATAGCTCTTGCTACGTTTGTCCGGCCGAGTGGATAATACTTATTTAAGTATGCGGTCCGGAGCTGCTCGCAAGTGTCGATGTACCTCCCCAAATGTTTCATCCAGTAGGTGGCTCTATCAACCAAGGAGAACGGGAAGGCAATCATTTTGATTGTGTCCTCCGTCACAAACCTGTCTTGGATTGTACAGCATATCATCTCAAATTCCTGTAGATGGAGGTGCGTTTCTTCGGTGGCCAGCCCGTGAAACTGAGGCAGTAGCTGAATGGTATGTGGGAAAAGCTCGAAGTCTCCATAGATAGGAGGGAGTCGGATCCATCCGTGAGTGAGGGTTGCAGCTGGGTTATGCAACTACCTCATGGTTGTCGGTGCCGACCTCTCATGGTCAGGTCCTCCTCCTTCTGCATCTGGTATATCACCGCCCTCATTTCTTTCTTCTCGGCCTTCACGCATTTCCCTCATGATTTCACCTATTAACACTCCCTGGTCTCGAATTTGTCGCTGCATGGTTTCCATGGAGGCTAACAGTGAGTTGTTGATGGAAGCTTGATCGAATATGTATGGAGGTGGTCTCTGTTCATCTGGGTGTTCCTCTCTGCCTTCCATATCTTGGTTTTCTGCAAAGCCAAAAGAATCCATCTCAGTTGTTGTCAAATGCTCTGAACTCTGTGATGTACCAAATTCTGACACCACTGGACTGATAGAAGAAGAAGAAGGATGGTCGAGGGAGAACATGGTGGAAGTAAACTCGGGCTTGGAGAGTGAGTCTGGACTCCCCGAAGCCGACCTAGATGAAAAAGGAGGAGTGCTCGATAGCGGTGCCACCAGATGTGGCCTAAGGGATCTCCTTCCCATCATCTTGATCTTGGAGATAAAGGCGGATGAGATCTGGAATGCAAACAAGATTTGAATTCAAACCCCAAATTCACCTACGCAACCCTTGAGCTGAAGATCGTGAGGGTTCGGTCCGTTATCTTGTTAAATTTTATTGGGTTATCAATCAATTTATCAGAGCATTAGAACGAGTTGTTAGGAACCCTACTTTCCTAGCCGATTGTCCCAATCCATGTTAGATCTTTCCCAGCTAGTATGAATTGCGAATCGTAACCCGGTTGTTCCCGCTAATTCAACTTGCTAAGGACATCGCGGTCCGCTTTACTGGTACCGGAGAGATCCTCACTAGGGAACGACTAACCATGACCAGTAGTCAACTAAAATTTTGGGTATGGCTCTACCCTAGTGTCGAGTCACTCTCTCACAGCAAATAAATCAATCAATGGGGGGTTTGCTCTCCCCAAGACAAAATTTTTGTGAGGTGACTTTTAAGTCAAGTTTGCTTTAGCAGTCCCAATTTTATTGCTTTCACTTTTAGGAATTTTTCTGAACAAACATCGCCTAACGGATTTTCCAATTTCCTTGTTATTTAAAGTCCAATAAAACTGGGGAAGGAAAACGGAAAAGCTGATGCGCGGTCCAAATCTATGATGCATGCAGGGATAGAGATGCGTACCTTTCCTCCAGCACTCTACATGCAAAGTGATCCGCTCATAAATTAAAGACAGTAAATAAAACTACATAGATGCATGCACGAGGAAATCGCCCTAAGATGAGTAGCTTCTATTAACGTGAAGAACAAGTAGCTATGACGAGGAAGAGAGTCCGGAGTCCGGTCTTGGGGGTCGATCGGTGTCCACCACAATGGATCCTGCACGTGCTGTATACAACCCCTCCCGGCACGTGGTCTCTAGTCCAAGTCGAATAGCTTTTTCCATTGATTTTTAGCCAAGTCCAACTACGGTCTATAGGTGCAAGCAAGATATTAGGGATTGGGCCTTAGCGTCATAATTCGTCACAGTCAACAAAAATTCCTATGTCTAGGGGCTAAATCCTTGTGAAACAAATAGAAAGAAAAGCGAGAAAAAGTCACGAAAAACACAAAACCGCAGTGAGCCCCCAAGTGACCAAATACTTGGAAATTAGGCCCGAGTGTCATGGAGAGTCCAAGTTATTACAAGTTAGGTCTCTCTTTCACTTTAAATTACAAATATTCTAAACTACAAAAGCTCTGCAAAAAGTGATGGTCTTCTCAAGCCTCCAAGTTTCTTTTGATGCTAAGTGAGATTTCATGTGGGTGCCCAAGCGCCTACTATAGGGCGCTTCCCTCGCTCGGTGGTACCTCACACAAAATCCAACAAAAGGGTTATTAGACCAATCAAACAATATAATCAAATAAATATGTAAAAATGTAGGCAAATATTCACAATCAACAAAAACACTAAACTACGTTGTTGCTCCCCGGCAACGATGCCATTTGATTATCCGTGAGATACGAGGGTCTAAATGTCTCACACAAGGCAGAGACAAAGTTGTTGCAGCGACCCTCGGTAAATCTTGGTTAGTCAACAATTAACCCACGAATAATATCAAGCAATGGAAATCAAAGTGTGGAGTTAAAATTTATTATAACTCTAAAAAATATGTGTACGGTACAAGTGTGTAGAGTGTCGAATACAGATAGCAAACAGGTAGAATAAGGCAATAATGCTCAAAAATGTGAAAGTGGTTAAATGCCTACAAGTGCTATTTTTTGTGGATTTTGAATTTTATATATTTTTATTTAATTTTTGATTTTATATTTTTTTATTTTGATTTTTAATTTACTGATTTTGTATTTTCTTTTTATATTTTGTATTTATATTTTCTTTTTCTTTTAATAAAGATATAATGTATATAAGGAATATATATGTACACTAGAGATAAAAGAAGGATAAAAATAATGGAAATGCTCAAAATACAGGAAATGGAATGTTTTTGTGATTTTATATTTTTCTAATGTTTTTGTGATTTTTCTAGATTTTTCCTATTTTTTTGGGTATTTTTAAAGGCAAAAATACTAGTAAACGGTGAATACAATATATAGTCAAGACAAAAATATAGAAATAAAATAGCAAACAAGAGTGAAAATTTTCCAAATTAATTTTTATAGATATATAATAGGATAAGGAAATTTCAGAGACAGAAAATACAATTTTTTGAGTTTTTATGAAATTTTTAGATTTTTATGAACATTTTGAGAATTTTGCTATTTTTAGGGGTTTTCTTTTGTAATTTATAGCTATTTTTTGTCAAAAAAAAACAAAATAAACTAAAATACACGAAATATAATTTTTTGGTATTTTTCAAAGACTTTTTTGTAATTTTTATGTATTTTCTAATGTAGACAGTGACAAAAAGGCTTGTTTTTTTATTTTTAATAAATATGAAAATGCAATAAAAATGCAAACTAAAAATATGCATTAAACTACAATGCGACAGATGCCTATAATATTTTTTGGTAATTTTTCGAGTTAAAATGATGCATGAAATAAATGCAAACATCCAAGCAAAAACACAACACCAACAAGGGCATAGATGTAAATACACAGAAGTCCAATGGCCTACTTGCAATTTTCCAAAAATATATAACATTAAACATAATTTTATGGACTAAAAATAAATACCCAAACCCGGAGGGGGTTCTCTGCAAAATGTCCAACTCACGTGCACTATGCACGTGACCTGGCAGGGGTGTTTTTGCAATTTTACAAAGATCCAGGGGCTAACATGCAATTTTTCCAAAATAATACAACGTAACAAAAAAGTTCATGGACTGAAACGAAATAAACAAACCCTAAGGGGGTCCTTGCAAAATACCCAACACCCCACGGGTTACGTGAGGTGACGTGGACTGGACCTAAGTGCAAAAACTAAAAGTACGAGGGTCTGGATGCAAATATTACAGAAATATTTAAACTACAAATAAATGTTTATCGACTAAAAAATAAAATGCAAAATTAGCAAGGGTGTAGGTGCAAAATACCCACGCCTAATATCCTCATGCATGATCCAACAGCTGTGGAGAGCCCACTTGACACGTGGCGCTTCAATGCTGCACAATGACGGTTCGCGCTGGACAGTGGAGATTAGATCTTCGGTCGAGATCTGACGGTCGTGGCGAGGCGCGATCCAACGGCTGAGATCAGAACTGGAGCTGCGGCTCGACCGAACGATAGAGAAGCCAAGGGGAAGAACGGGGAAGAACGCCAGCGAGGCGAACTTCCCCGATCTCGATCTCGGGTCTCCGGTTGTCTGGAGGCATGAAGAATGGCTGGGCGTGCTCCCGGAAGGTCAGGCTATGTGCTAGAGGTCTCGGATTTGTCGGAGGCATTGTGGCGCTGGCGAGAGGGCGGCGGAGCTTGGAGCTCCAGGTAGCTGCAGCGAACCACGCAAAATGAGCTCCAGTCACTTTGACGGTGCTTTGACCTGTAAAAAATGGTTAAGGGGACCAGGGCAATTTTCCTGAACCCCACGGAGGTGGAATAGGCATCGGAGATGATCTATGGGAGGTGGAGGAGCTTCGGCCGGCGGTGCGCGCTGACGATGATCGATGGATGGCGAATCGATGGACGAAACTCAAAGATCGAAGGGGGAAAATGATCCTACGACTAAGGGAAATAAAAAGTGAAAAAAAAAGGGAAAAGGGGTATACATTGATAGTCGGAACCAGAGGGAGGGAACCTCAACACCGGAGGTCGGCGGAGATGGTGGAGCCGATTCGAGGCTTCCTCGACTCGCCTGAGGGTACGGATGAGGAGTTGTCACCTCCAGCAATGTGAAGAGCACAATAGGGAGGAGGATTGGTGGCCAGGAAGGGTTCAAACTGGAGCTCAAAGATGACAGGTCGATTATGTACAAGATGGTGGCGTCTTCTTCAAGCGAGGGCCACACGCAAATGATGGAGATTTTGCGTGATCTGCAGGCATGGCGTGGCTGAGGGAAGATCAAGGAAAGATTTTCAAGAAGGAGTCAAGGCCAGAGGATGGAAGTATGAGGCTCCAAAATTTCTCGAAACGGGGCAAACAAGTGTCAGGCCTGGCAGGCCTCGGTCAGGGAGTTGACGGAGTCAACACTCGACCGCTCCCGGTTGGTCCATGTGGACCAAACAGGAAATTCCAGGCGAAAATTATTTGTAAATTCGAAATAAAATAGTAAATGAATTTATTAATTTTAGGTAATAAAATAAAAAGTGTTCCTTATTTTATAAAGATTTTTATGGTAAATTTTATTTATTTTTATGATTATATATTTAGAAGTTACCTTTTGTGCCCTATATAGGTATACATATCTATATATTTTAATATTTTTATTTTTATTTTTATTTTGTGTATTTAATTTGTTTATTTTTGTTTATTATTTTCTAAATTTATAAAATATTTTTATACATTTACATATATTTTTATTTTATTTTTCTGAAGTGTTTTGTACATTTAATAAAATAAAAGTATGAATTATATCGGTATATATACAGATTTTATACATATGTTTATTATATACAAGTATTTTATTTTATATTTTCTTTATTTTTTTATTCCATTTTAATATACATATATATTATAAATATTATTTACGAAATTATAAAAATATAAAATTATAAAATAAATAATAAAATGAATATTTCAATCTGTACAAGTATACAATAGGGGTCCAAAACTCAACTTTCAAACTGTAGCTCCGCCAGATGCGAAACCACCTTAATTAAATAGATTATTTAAAATTATATACAATTAAAGGTGAGTTTGATGCAGTTCGAGTTTTTATTTGAGAGATACAGGTCTGGGAAGTTGGTATTTTGGATTTTTATTCAGATCAGAACTTGTTATCTGTACAGTATTTTTAAGTGAAATAAATTTTGTATTTTTCTTTAATTAATTATATATATTTCATGTACAAAGTTTCTTTATTTGAGGTATAAAAAGTGAAACAAAATAGGTCCCGAAATGAATAAAGAATGAATGAGCTCTCTATTGTATTCTGGCCCTTATCTCCCCCTACTTTATTCCTTGTCGACCTAGTCATCGAGATGCCTAGGTCTCGTGGTTTAGGATCATAAAATATTTACAATATTTTATTATTTTTCTTTTCTTTTATTTATTCTATAATTTTGGCTTTAAAATAGTATTTTATATACTATTTAAATGCACATGCATGAATGCTAAGATGCGGGAATTTACACGCATTTGCCAGGGTTTTTGAGGTCAAATGATAGAATAAAGATGATGAAATGTGGATTCATCGGTGCTTTTATTATAGACAAATGAAAGCAGCACTTTGTAGGTTCGATTTCTCTTGAATCGATGAAGATCTCAAACTCGAGCGTAAATCACAAAGATCAAATCTACAGAATTTGTTCAAGGCATGAGGCATTTCAATAAATAGGTTTCGTGAGAAAAAAGGAGAGAAGTGTGGGACTCGAGGCACTCTAACAAGTTAGAGGTGCCAAAGGGCGATTTGATTAAGGATCAACACAAGAAGGGTCATCGTTGGTCAACATGGACTAGCCAGAAAATAGTTGGGCTACATTCATTTATTAATAGATTAAAAATAACAACTGATTTATTAATTTTTATCAAAATATGAAAAATATTTGTTATTTTATTTAGTATTTTATTATAATTTTATTTATTTTTACAAGTTGGTTTTTTATTTGTTACTATTTACATATATATATATACATAGGTATATGTACATATATTTGATGTATTTTATGTTATTTATTTTGTATTTTATTTTGTTATATAGGTATTTTATATATTCCTAACTTATTTAAATATTTATTTATTGCATTGTATTTTTTAATATTATTTGTTAACTTAAAGAATTAAGTTTTTGTATTATGTAGGTATATTATAGTTATTGTTTACATATATTTTATAACTTTATTTGTTATATAGTTCTAATGGGTCTGTTTTATTTTTATTATTCAAATGTGTTTTGTATAATATTTACAAATATAAAAATATAAGAGAGTGAAAAAATATAAAAAAACAAATAAATTCAATATTATATATATATGTATATGTATGTATGTATATATATTGCACGATGAGGGTCCAAAAGCCATCATTTGCATCTTAACTCCAAATTAAATTAACCACCTTCATTAAATATATATTTTAATTTTATGAACAATAAAAGTGCATTTGGTTAATTTTGGATCTGTATGGAAAAGATACATGTCTATACAGTTTTCTTTACGGCTTTTTATTTTGAGTCTCATGCACACTTTGCGTATTTTTGAATGAAATTAATTTTGTATATTTCTTTGTATTTTTTGTACAATGTTATTGTTGAGAGTTTATTTATTTGAGTGTAAAATAAGAAAATAAAATGGAACTTGAAAGGCCTATTATTATCAAATTAAATTAAGGTTTTTTACTAATATTTGTACAATTGATTTGCCCTATCTTCCCCTACTTTATTCCTTGTCGACTAAGTCGTCATGATGACTGATTCTAGGGGTCTAGAGTCACTTAGTGTCTTTGATACTTCATTCTTTATCTTTTATTTCTTTGATTATTTTATTTTAGAATTAAATATAGTATTTTATACAATATTTATTGCTTAATTTCTAAGTGTTATGTTGCTCAAATTAATGTTATATACATGTCTTTGGCTAGGAATTTAACGCAAAAATGAAAGAATAAAGGTCATGAAGGAGATTCATCAGCTGCTATGGAAGAACAACTCATGAACAACCGAATGTCAAGCTTTGACCTCTCCTCCTACGCGATTTTGATATAATCCATTGCTGCTAAGATGCTCATCTCGTTCCTAGTTTGATTCCGTAACCGATGGATGTTCCAATGAGCTCCAAACCTCAACAATGGATGCCTGAAAGGTCTAGTCACCAGAGTTGACCTACATGTTTGATTTTGGGCTCCAAGTGGAGTCTATTGTCTCCAGAACCTACACAAAAAGGTCAAAAGTCAATGGCAATGCTCCTCGACCCATTATAGGGTGCAAAAATGGAGGGATATGGTTGACGGAGGTGCTCCGATGAACGACAGAGATCAAGCACCAGATTCCCAGATCTGTGCAAGAACTGGGGTGAAAGATGAGCCGAGTTGATGTCTGGTGACTTGGTGAAGGTGTGAGGGTGGTCAAAAGGGTGGTCAATGGCTTAAAACAAGAGAAACTGAGTGGCTAGATCCTAGAGCTGATATGACTCTTCTCATGAGTCATAACCAAACCTACAGCAATAGAGTTCTGCTTTCTGATAGCCAATACGGAAAGGTTATACAAAACTTGGAATGGATATGAAAACTGAATAGAATGTCATTACCTTTATTTTAGAATCTCTACTTGGACATTTTCAGTTTGATGGATCTTCTGAATGAAATGATCTTTTTTATTAAAAAACACACTGATCTATCATGCTATATTTTATAAAAAACTGTTTTCAATCTCGGAATTAGCATGGCAGCATTTACTACAGCGTAGAAGCTTCCCCAACCTTCAAACATTTCATGATGAAAAGAGATAGAGTGGGCAAAGAAACATAGTAAAGATAACAACTATCTTGAATTACCTTTGCAGAAAATCGTCAAAATCGTGGTATCAAGCATGTTGTAGAGTACTCAGGACACTGTCTCTATTATTAAATTTCCACAGATTCATCAAAAACTAGCCATTGGACATAGAGGAAACAAAAACATTTTAATCTCCCTTTTTTTCTGAATGAGCAACCCTTGATTAGCCTAGCACGACCACGGTAGGTTGACATAATATACACTACAAAAAGGTGTGATTGACGTGCACATAATGTTCTATCATGTGCATGTCGAGTACACGCCAAGTGCAAGCCCATACTATGGGCGAGCACATGTGCTCGCCCGATCTATGGTCATCAATAGGCCATTCGTGGGTAGGCACGTGAGCACCTGTATATGACAGGTTCTCGCCCGTCGTAAGGGAGAGCAAATTGTTTCTCGCCGAAGGCTCGTCCGCATATAATATGGCGAGCATATTCAGAGTACCTAGCGAGCACATGTGCTCGTCCATGCTAAAGACCTGAAAAAATATACAGGTTTGGCGGGATTTAGATGCCCTATAGAACCCATATAGTCTACTAAGAAACCACTGCATATGCTTATTAGAGTCAAGAAAATATATTTTAGCCATTAATATGCCTTCTAGCCAACTAACTTGTACATGTCAAACTCACATAATATATATGAACTTACAAACTAAACCTATAAGTTAATATAAAATTTTAGTGTGTGTGTGTATGAAATGCATCATATTTAGGAACTCAATATACTACAAATAGATGTTCGAAAGGTTCCACAGTTACAAGTACAACAAATTCAAATAACAAAGTTCATACAAATTAAAAGACTTGCTAAAATTTCTACAAGAGTACAAGACAAAAACCACCAATCATTCCTTTTTTTGATCTAATTTTTTTTGAAATTGAACTATGTTTTGATTTGTTCTTCTCCTTCTCCTTAAACCTAGCATGCATGTGTGCCTCTTCTTATGGATCATTCTCCTCCTCCTCGTCATCTGCTCCAATCTCCTCATATTGAGATGCATGCCCTCGTGGCCTATGTTATGGAAGATATATATATATATATATATATGATATGTATTTGAAGATATAGAAATATGAAATTATTACTCATTCTAAGGATAATACTTACATGTACATTGTGAAATATTCTCGAAGCTTCGTCACCTGCTCCACCATCATCGTCATCTGGGACTCCATCTATGATGATGGTTGTGATGATTGTGGCTATTTATACGACGTATGGCCATAGGTAGAATATGAATGATGATGTTCCTCAACATAGTATGGAGGAAGACTGATGAATACCCATTCATCACTCTTTATTCTTTTATTTTAGCTACAAAACCTTTGCCAAACACATGTATATTCATGTAAATACAAATAATTATCAAAAAGCATGCATTGTGTAAAAATAAATAGTTAGCATGTTTTTGCGCATAAACAAAAGAATATAGAGATAAAATAAAAAGAGGGAGATATTTAGAATAAATATTGAGCGACCTAATCCCAAGGGAGGGCTCAGCATGGGCCTGACCGCATAAAAACCAAAGTAGAGAGAGATAAGGAAGCTCACCCTTGTACATATATCTGTAAATAGAATAAAAATATTTTCCTATAAAATAAAAATAAAAATGGGTTTGTATATATTTGTATATATTTGTAAATACAAAACCAAAATAAAAATAACAAAGTTAAATGAAATAAAAATCTCTTCTTCACTTGTATATTCATCATGTACATAAGACCACCTACCTATTTATTTAGCCCTATAAATAAATAAATTAAAATCCCACAAAAATTTGTATATCCTAATGTAAATAAATAAAATAAAAACCATAAAAACAAAAATAAAATAAAAGAACAATAAAAATTAAAAATCAAAATGAACATTGTATATATACCATATACATACATGTATATATCTATTTATTTACCCTTGTAAATAAATAATAAAAATAAAACAAAAATACCTTTTTATTCCAAATTTTATACTATAAATAAATAAAATATAAAATTGGAATAAAAATTCATAAAATAAGTAATTAAAAATAAAAAATAAAAAATTCAATATTGTATATATACCTACATACACTACTATATTATAAATACCTAATTTTTATTTCAAAAAAATAAATAAAAGAACAAAAAAATTAAAAATCAAAATAAACATTATATATATATCATATACATACTTGTATATATCTATTTATTTACCCTTGTAAATAAATAATAAAAATAAAACAAAAATACCTTTTTATTCCAAATTTTATTCTATAAATCAATAAAATATAAAATTGGAATAAAAATTCACAAAAATAAGTAATTAAAAATCCAAAATAAAAAATTCAATATTGTATATATACCTACATACACTACTATATTGTAAATACCTAATTTTTATTTCAAAAAATTAAATAAAATTCACCAAAAATTAATTTAAAATAAAAGAAACATTTTTTATGTTTTGAGTTTTTTGAAATTCGACCTATTTCTATTTATTATTGAATTTACGAAATTTTAATAATTGGCGGGCTCGAATTGGTCCACGGGGGATGTTGACCCCTGGTCAACACTCCCCCCAGGACCACCAGAGCCGAGTTTGACTTGCCCGACCCGATTTCTCTGACTTTTCCTCGCTCAACCTGATCGCCAATCACCTAAACCCCGGGCTCTATTCCTTCATTGCAGATCTGAGACCCACGCGCGGAGGTTAGCATCGGGATCCGCGCTCGGATCGAGTCACCCGACTCGCATCTTCTCGGACCCCTAACCCTATTTAATCCGAGCTCCGCCCACACTTTCACGCATCTTTGGCTCCCCATTTCTCCACCCCAGGACCTTCATTGCTCTCGCCTGAGTGACAGCTCGCGATTGGCCATGTTGCAGCGAGGAGGGAGTGATCGGACCATCGATCCAGTGACCTAGCGCCGTCGTGCGCCGCCCAGACGAGGTGCTCGAGCCTTAGGCATCGACGGCCCTCGAGTCTAGGACCCAGTGCTCCGTCCGCTCGTCCCCAGTCGACATCGACCATCAGGTAGCCTTAGTTCCTTCTATCTTTAGCTAATTTCCATTTACCCCCAAATCGCCCCTTCGTTGTCGACCGTCGATTCCGACCACCTCCCTCACCACTTCGATCATCGGACGACATCCTCACCTTCGCCCTTCTCCCTCGCACGTTCTCCACCCCTTCGTTCAACCCAGTTCGCACACGAACTAGGATTCGAGCTCCCTCGTCGTCGCTTCGCCAGAGCTCGTCCATTCCGATGCACCGACCATCCCCATCGCCTCTAACCGGGTCGAGGCACTTTGCCCTCGACCCAGGAGCGCTTTTGTGCCATTTTGCAGGTCTGAGGAGGACCATCTGAGGTCCTCCATCTTCAGAATAGGAGCTTGAGCTCCGCCGTCGTCGCCTGGGCTCGTCGGAGCTCCTCGGCATCATCGGAAGGGCTCTTCAGACGAGGGAGGCTCAGGCGCTTCTTCTTCAATCATAAGTAGCCCCGAGGAAGACCACCGTGCGTGTATTGGGCCGGCAAAGTTCGCCGGCCACCTGTTCTTCATGGATCCTCCAGAGCCGTTCATCTAGCCCTCCAACTCCAGATTAGATCGCAGCCGTTCACTTGAGGAGCAGCCACCACCGTCCGATCATTGGGGGATAGATCTGGACCGTCAGATCAGGGAGGGTTAGCCACGTCTTACAGTAGCCGTTGATCTTCCACGTGGCTAGCTCTCCGCCGTCAGATCCGATCAGTGGCTTCTTCGTTGAGGCTCCGTCATCCTCGACCGTCAGATTTGCTACGCGGCGCCATCGCAGCCCTCGGATTAGAATAAGGGGTAATTTCACTTAGCCCCCCTCTTTTTTTGTTTTTACTGTTCAGTCTTGTAAATATTTTAAGTAGTTCATTTTATTTTGGTACAATTGCATAGTGGACCTGATAGTCTTTCTTAATTGCATTTCTACCCCTGCCTGTTGTGGTTACGTGCTTCGACACGTGTATTTTTGGTGAAATTGCACTTTGTAGGCTGTGTTTTCAGCTTGTTAATGAATGGAAAAATCTTTTTAGATATTTGCACATATACCCCTGTGAATTTTTATTTGTGCAGGTGCTGAATATCGTGGGAATTTTATACTTTTGCCCCTGGACTTTTATTACGTGTTACTAATTGGTCTAGAGACTTAAGTTAATTACAAAAAGGTCCTTGAGTGCCCAGATCACACGCGTGGTGCGTGAGATCTTAGACATTTTGCATCTGGACCCCCTGGGTTTCTTTACTTGTTATTTTTAGGCCCTTGCAAGGTATTTTTATTACGATCAGGTCCCTATGACTGTGGGCTCTCGATTGTTTTGAATAAAATATCAAATCTACTCCAAATCAAGTGAAAATTTGAACGTGGCTCCTACCACTGTGTAGAATTTTCACTGAATTTTGGGAAATTTTTGGAGCCATTTTGTTATTTTTAAAAATTCAAAAACACTCGTTTTCCTTACTGTCCAGATTTAAAATTCACAAAAAAAATATTGAAACATCTTTAAAAATTACAAAAAATCAGAATTTTTTGTTTTGTTGTGTTTGATTTTCTGACCAATTTTGGTCATTTTTGGACTTATAAAAATTATAAAAACTAATAAACCTTGCAAAACCTCATAAAACTTCTAATAAATAATAGAAAAATAAAAACTTCATAAACTCAACTGTTGAATTTTCTTTTTTGTTTCTATTTTATAGAAAAAATACCTCTAGGCTATTTGAAGGCCGTTATTTATTTTATTTTGGCCTTTGAAGCGCGACTGGATAGCAGTATTGTTTTCCTTTCTTATTTCATTTTTAGAAAATTCTATAAAAATCAGAAAATTATCAAAAAAATCACCAAAAATAGTAAAAAATACGAAAATTCTAAAAATATTTTTGTTTGATTTTGTGGAGCTTCTTAGAATAGCTAAATAATTGTTGCAAGTTGCTTGTTTCATGGTTTTCTTGATTTCTTTATAATTAAAAATTCCAAAAAAATATAAAAATATTAAAAATCCACTAAAAATATTTTTCTTTTATTTTTTTTATTTTAGATTACTTCGTAGGCCGCGAGTCCAACCCGTGCTCCTTGAGTTCGACCCTGGACGTTATACCAGGTTAATATCATAGCGAGACCGCTATCTTGAGTTTCATCGATTTTTGCCGTTGTTTGGTGGTCTGATCTTTTTGTTGTTGAGAAGCTGAGTGCCGAGCGACTGAGGACGCAACGACCGCATTAGATATACCTTATTTACCTTGCTCGCTCGGCTCGCTCATCAAAATGGCGCCGTTGCCGGGGAGCACTGCTTAGTAGTCGTATTTTTTCCACGGTTTTTCTTTTTCATGGCTTTTTGTATAGAATTTTTGTATATATTTTTTTCGTATATATATTTTTCTGACTTATTCACAATAACCTGGTCTGATCACATTCTTCTATTTTCTTGCGAGGGCCCGAGGACCAAGGCGGCGACTTTCGAGGAGTCGATGCAACTACGGTAATCGGAGGCGGCTCCCTTCTGTACGGAGTCGCAGGAGAGCGCGAGGAGACAGCTGAGTACGGGAAGCCACGGAATAGCCATGGAGTAGATTAGTTTTCATTTCCGCATTATTTGAACTATAATTGTAATAATACAGGGACAGCAGGACACTTAGACTTTTGAGACTCTCAGGATCTGTTTCACCGAGCAACGGTGTGCTCGGGGGACCCCTCGGTTTTACGCGGTTTTCTTCGCGGTTTTGATTTCTTTACTACTTATTCAGTTTCTCGCAGTTTTTCGAGCCCCTAGCCTTAGGATTTTCTGCTTGACTGTGACGTAATAAATAGGATCCAAACACCATAATATATCTGTCTGTACCTATAGATCGGTAATTGGACCAAGAATAAAAAGATAATAAAATAGTCAATTCACTCCCTTCGAGCCTGCATGTCATGAGCCTGCCCTGTCAAGCGCTACTCCTGAACTCGACCTGTCGAGAAGAGGAGGGGTGGACCTAGACCAGACTCTTGGATTGGAGGTTGGTGGTTGACTAGCCGTTCTTTCGAGTAGAAATTGCTGCTTAGGGCTCGTTTTTCCGCATGCACCATTTAGGTAGTTTATTTTCAGTCTTTAAATTCTGTGCGGATCATTTTGCATGTAGACTGCTCGAGTCAGGTACGCATCTCTTACTCGGCATGCATCGTTGATTTTCTCGTGCATCGGATTTTTCGTCTTCTCCCCCTATTTTGGATTAAAATAACCAGGAGAACCGAAAAAATCGTTAGGCTATTTTGTTTGATTATTGAAAAATATCTAAAAAAGAGAAAACAATAAAATTCGCGACTGCTAATCACACTTGACCTAAAAGACATCTCATTGAAAATCTATCTTGGGGAGAGTAACCCCCTCCTTGTTTGGTTTGGATGAGCGAGAGAGTGACCCGTATCTTAGGCTAGAGCCATATCCGATATTTTCTCGACTGATTACCGGCTTTATGTACGAGACAGTCGGTTGAGAAATACTTGGATTCCTATTCAGCTCACGTAATCGCTCTGATAGACCGAATGATCACCTAAAATAAAATTGACAAGATAATTGACCGATCCCTTTCGGTCTTCAGCTCGTGTGCGTAGGTGAATCAGGGGTTTGCTTTTTCATCTTGTGTGATTTCCAGATCCCTTCTTCCCCCTCCCCCATCTTCTTCTTCATTCATCTGTCTACCACCCACCCTCCCTTCAGTCTTCTCCTTCTCCTTTACCACTGGATGATGGACCCCCTCACCTCGAGCTGACTCTTGCGGCTTTTTCTTCACCATCTGACCATTAGTCCAGTCCTCCTTCTAGGGAGGTCAGATCTCCGACCAACCTCCCGCTCCCTCCCTCCCATCCCATTCATTACTCGTGGCATGCTGCGCTTGACGTCCGCGGATACCAGACAGGGCAGATGCGAGACCCGGACGAGGCCATTGCTGAGTTGAGCGTGCACTCCGTTCGTGATCAGAGAGAGCAGTGGAGATCATCAGATAGATCCTATCCCAGATTGATGGAGGAGCAGGGAGCTCAGTCAGCTTCTACACTACGTCCATTCATTTTGGACTTGGATTACATTCAGAGACTGTCGACATTTTCAGGGGAGGCGCACGAGGAGCCTTATCTTCACCTGTCCGCATTCGAGGAGTTTTGCAGAGCACAGAGATATCCAGATATCACTGCAGAGGAGCTAATGAGGAGAACCTTTCCATTCACACTTCAGAAGAGAACCATGTGATGGCACATACGATTGGGGAGGACATTCGATTCGTGGGGAGAGTTCCACCGAGAGTTCTTAAAGAGATACTTTCTGCCACGTAGAGAAGAGTTTATGCAGTCTTTGATCACCGAGTTTTCAGTTGACCCCCAGGAGCCACTGCATGAGGCATGGCCGAGGTTTCTTGACCTCGTGAGGAGATTTCCATACCACATACTTCCACTGACAGACCTTATAGAGATCTCCATGCGGGGGATGACCGTAGAGCAGATAGCACTGGTGATTACCACATGTGGCGGTTCACACCGCAGTTTCGACATTCACCTACTAGATACCATCTCGAGCTTACTTTCACAGAGATCTTCTTCACGAGATGTCGTAGTCGGGAAAACACATGCAGACAATGCAGTACCAGTGCGGTGTGTTACACTACATGAGGATACAGCTTCTACACACCAGCCCGAGGACTTGGATGATACAGCACCACAGAGTACAGAGGAGATGACTGTTATAGTAGAGGTTTGGACCCAGAGTCTACTCGACTTCCCGTTGGTTTTCCAGCGACTGTTCGAGGCAGCCCCAGAGTTCTCAGTCGACGAGTCTTGGAAATCAGACCTTCTGATACTCCAGGAGATGGAGGAGCCCCCACTACTACAGCCATTCTTTCAGCACTTCAGTTTCCAGTCCCGGAGGAGTCAGCTTCCTTTCTGCAGAGATACATCTCAGATTCCGACAGATTTCATGACTCAGCCTAGCAGCCACAGTTCGATATGGGACACCACTTTGAGAGACTAGACACATATAGTCCCGTATTTGAGCCTTTTGTCCTCCACTTTGACGAGACAGATATACTTGCTGAGGACCAGATGGCAGCCAGCATTGCCGCAGAGCGACGATCAGCCGCAGACACTTTGCCAGCCTCCGCGGTGTTGACCAGTACCTTCTATAGCTTATAGATTGCCGAGAGCTACACTTCCGATGATGATGCAGCCTGGTGCACCGAGTGGATACTTGACAGCAGCGCAGATGCCCTTCTAGATCCTGATCCTCTACTGTTTACCTCTGATCTTGCATTTCTCCTCGAGGGTTATCAGTGGGAGGATGCCACACTCGATGAGTACTCGGTTTCACCTTCTGAGAATGTTTTCGATCTAGCAGAACACGAAACCGAGTCTTGTGATCATTCTGAGTCTGAGTCTTCTCACCTCGACGACCCTCGCGAGGATGAGCCCATTCTGGAGATATTCGATGATCTGCCCGACTTGCTTCTATTTCATTCATCGGATATCAGTCTTCTTAGAGAGTCTCCTGATCTTGATTGTCCTCACTTCTTTGAGACATTGATTGACGTGGAGGATTCTATGACTGATCCATCCTTCTCCACTTTCGACTTCTTCGGCTCTACACTTTCACTCCAGTCTGATCCAGAGCCGACCATTTCTTTTGTGCTACCGGATCCCGATCACTTACTTCCATATCCCTGACCGGTACCAGACATCCGCTTGATTGCATACCTTGGTGTCTTTCTTTACACTTTGCATTTCGTCGTTGTTCTCATAACGAAGTTGCGACGACAGTACGGCATTCGCCTTACCGATGTCGTCCTGAACCTTGACATTGCTTTATCCTAGCCTTTGCGCCCAGCTAGGGGCGTAAAAACTAGCGCTTGTTGAGAGGCACCTCATCATTGTACTCTTTTGTATATACGTGTTTTGTCTTAGTTTGATCTTTCTTTCTTTTGTTCTTGTTTTCACCCTAGGTCTCGCTTAGGATTATCTTTGCTATACTTAGGATATTCTTCATCCTAAGTATAGGGGGGTGGAAACACCGGGTTGTTCATATCGTTCTGTTTCATCACTCATGTTGCCTATACTTAAGGATTCTTCACCTTAAGTATAGGGGGAGTGATGCCCTCCATCATGTATATATTTGTTGAGCTTCTTCGTGTCTTTCTACTCCTGTTTTGTTGCCTATACTTAGGGATATTTCACCCTAAGTATAGGGGGGGTAGACACTGTACATCCTTCACTCAGATTTCCCTTCATGTACAGCTTGCTATACTTAGGATTATTTGATCATAAGTATAGGGGGAAACACCGAGTTCTCCTCATTCTATTCTTTGATTCATCTCTGTATATAGCCATTCCTTTTCACTTCCCTATACTAAGCACGAGTTATGTCTTCTTCATCGCTCTTGATCACTCTGAGGACATCGTTCGAGCTAAGTATAGGGGGTGTGTATATATCTCATATATACTTTAGCCATAACTCGTACTTCGTGTGAGTGTGTTAATAAATAAAAATGGCTAAATACCTAAAATACATAAAAATTAAAAAAATTTCCCTGTAAATAAACATTCTTTTATTGCATACGTAGCTATTGTACAAAGTATTTTTGTAAAAATGTTTTCAAAAACTTTTTGTGTAAAGTTTGTGTAAATATTTTCATAACAAAATCTATGTATATAGTACAAATTTTTTATAAAATGTTTTGAAAACAAAAAGTTTGCAAAAACCTTGTGTAAATGTTTGTAAATATTTTGCAAAACTTCGCATTCATGCATACATCCATGTTTTCAAACATTTTTCAGAAATTTTGCATGATTGTAAATATTTGTAAAGTGCACATTTAGCATCTTTGTAAATATTTGTATAGTTTTTCCTGGATTATAGTTGACATTTAAACTAGCCTGGAATCAAATTAGGAAATGGAGCTTGATTAAGATCTTAATCCACCTAATTCTAAGAGGAACCTTATAGGGCTTAGGGTTAAGGCTTTTCGGGTCCATTGGGACTTAATTCTTTGAGTCCACTAGGCTATGAGCGTATGTCATCTTAATGAGCCTAAGTAGAGAACTTAACAACACACGCACGACTCTTAGAGACAATGGCTTGACTTGCACCAGCACTTTACACGTAGCTCTCCACGGATGAGGTGGTGAGGAGGCAGTTTCCTTTGGCTTGGGGTAGCATATGAGGGCAGTACTTCTAGGTGGAACCTCTCTTCTTCTTCTAGTGAAGGAAGTGCGTCTCAACTTGGTCTGGTGGTGATGAAGTCTAAAGGCAGAAGTTGTGGGTTGCAATAAAGCTTCAAAAGAGGGATATTCTACTGGCTCAAGAGGAAAAACTCCTTGTATATATGCTGCACCATGTAGATATGTTGTAGAGTTGCACATGAAAAAAAAGTGCAAAAAATAAAAGAACTCCAAAAAAGTGGTGGGTCGGATTGAAAATTTAATAATCCCACCGGAGTGTATATAGTCAAATAAAGCAAAAGCTTATGGTATACATGTTACATCTCATGAAGCTTGCAGCGGGAGACTCAGCTACACTGGTTAGAGCTCCCAAGGATACATGGCTACACTGGCCATGGTCCATTCTTCATCTTCTTCCCCCTCTTCTTGAGCCGGTTGCACTTGAACTTAGAAGGGAATACCCCGCTTCTCAAGGAAAGAGTTGCTAGACCGAGGCATTAGAGCTACCAGGTTGGGGGAAGTTGTTTCTTTGTTACTTCCGAGGTGGAGAGCTACATATCACTTACATTGCAGGGAAGGATTCATGGTCATTAGAGTTTGTGTATGTAGACTTTGTTCTGATCTGGTTTATTGAGGAGTCCTGTCCATAGATTGGTGGAACTTGGAGGCTGTTAGGTTTTAAGCTTAAGTCCAAATAAGGTTCTGAGACATTAATAATCCAAAGATCTGATCGAGCTCCATATTTCAATTTAATGAAGGCAAGTGTAATAATCAGCCTTAATCCATGTATATTCTCCTCTTTTTCTTTTTCTTTCTCTTTTTCACTTCTTTTTCAAATAAGTGACTGCTAAGGGACTAGCAAAGTTAAGTATAGGGGGGTGATGAATACCCATTCATCACTCTTTATTCTTTTATTTTAGCTACAAAACCTTTGCCAAACACATGTATATTCATGTAAATACAAATAATTATCAAAAAGCATGCATTGTGTAAAAATAAATAATTAGCATGTTTTTGCGCTTAAATAAAAGAATGAAGAGATAAAAGAAAAAGAGGGAGATATTTAGAATAAATATTGAGCGACCTAATCCCAAGGGAGGGCTCAGCATGGGCCTGACCGCATAAAAACCAAAGTAGAGAGAGATAGGGAAGCTCACCCTTGTACATATAGCTGTAAATAGAATAAAAATATTTTCCTCTAAAAATAAAAATAAAAATGTGTTTGTATATATTTGTATATATTTGTAAATACAAAACCAAAATAAAAATAAGAAAATTAAAAAGAAATAAAAATCTCTTCTTCACTTGTATATTCATCATGTACATAAGACCACCTACCTATTTATTTAGCCCTATAAATAAATAAATTAAAATCCCACAATATTTGTATATATTCTATATTTCCTAATGTAAATAAATAAAATAAAAACAATAAAAACAAAATTAAATAAAAAGAACAAAAAAGATTAAAAATCAAAATGAACATTGTATATATACCATATACATACTTGTATATATCTGTTTATTTACCCTTGTAAATAAACAATAAAAATAAAACAAAAATATCTTTTTATTCCAAATTTTATTCTATAAATAAATAAAATATAAAATTGGAATAAAAATTCACAAAAATAAGTAATTAAAAATCAAAAATCAAAAATTCAATATTGTATATATACCTATATACACTACTATATTGTAAATACCTAATATTTATATCAAAAAATAAATAAAATTCAACAAAAATTAATTTAAAATAAAATAAACATTTTTATGTTTTGAGTTTTTTGAAATTAGACATATTTCTATTTATTATTGAATTTACAAAATTTGAATAATTGGCGGGCTCTGATTGGTTCACGAGGGATGTTGACCTCCGGTCAACTCTCCCCCCAGAACCACCAGAGCCGGCTTTGACTCGCCCGACCCAATTTCTCCGACTTTTCCTCGCTCAACCCGATCGCCAATCACCTAAACCCCAGGCTCTACTCCTTCATTCTAGATCCGAGACCCACGCCCAGAGGTTAGCATCGGGATCCGCGCTCCGATCGAGTCATCCGACTCCCATCTTCTCGGACCCCTAACCCTATTTAATCCGACCTCCGCCCGCACTTTGACGCATCTTTGGCTCCCCATTTCTCCACCCCAGGACCTCCATTGCTCTCGCCTGAGTGACAGCTCGCGATTGGCTGTGTTGCAGCGAGGAGGGAGTGATCGGACCATCAATCCGGCGACCTAGCGCCGCCGTGCGCCGCCCAGACGTGGTGCTCGAGCCTCGGGCATCGACGGACCTCGAGGCTAGGACCCAGAGCTCCGTCAGCTCGTCCCCAGTCGACATCGACCATCAGGTAGCCTTAGTTCCTTCTACCTTTAGCTAATTTCCATTCCCCCAAATCGCCCCTTCGCCGTCGACCGTCGATTTCGACCACCTCCCTCACCACTTCCATCATCGGACGGCACACTCACCTTCGCCCTTCTCCCACGCACGTTCTCCACCCCTTCGTTCAACCCAGTTCGCACTAGAACTGGGATTCGAGCTCCCTCGCCTTCGCTTCGCCGGAGCTCATCCATTCCGACGCACTGACCATCCCCATCGCCTCTAACCGGGTCGAGGCACTTTGCCCTCGACCCAAGAGCGCTTTTGTGCCATTTTGCAGGTCTGAGGAGGACCATCTGAGGTCCTCCATCTTCAGCACAGGAGCTTGAGCTCCGCCGTCGTCGCCTGGGCTCATCGGAGCTCCTCGACGTCATCGGAAGGTCTATTCAAATGCGGGAGGCTCAGGCACTTCTTCTTCGATCATCAGTAGCCCTCGAGGAGGACCACCATGCGCGTATTGGACCGGCGAAGTTCGCCGGCCACCTGTTCTTTGTGGATCCTCCAGATCCGTTCATCTAGCCCTCCAGCTCCAGATTAGATCGCAGTCGTTCACTTGAGGAGCAGCCACCACCGTCCGATCATTGGGGGATAGATCTGGACCGTCAGATCAGCAAGGGTTAGCCACAGCTTACAGCAATCGTTGATCTTCCACGTGGCTAGCTCTCCGCCGTCAGATCCGAGTAGAGGCTTTTTCGTTGAGGTGTCGTCATCCTCGACCGTCAGATTCGCCACGCGGCGCCATCGCAGCCCTCGGATTAGAATAAGGGTAATTTCACTTGGGCCCCCTCTCTTTTTGTTTTTACTGTTCAGTCCTGTAAATATTTTAAGTTGTTCATTTTATTTTGATACAATTGCATAGTGGACCTGGTAGTCTTTGTTAATTGCATTTCTACCCCTGCCTGTTGTGGTCACGTGCTTTGACACGTGTATTTTTGGTGAAATTGCACTTTGTGGGCTGTGTTTTCTACTTGGTAATGAATGGAAAAATCTTTTTAGATATTTGCACATATACCCTTGTGAATGTTTTATTTGTGTATGTGCTGAATATCGTGCGAATTTTATACTTTTGCCCCTGGACTTTTAGTACATGTTACTAATTGGTCCAGAGACTTAAGTTAGTTACAAAAAGGTCCCTGAGTGCCCAGATCACGTGCGTGGCGTGTGAGATCTTGGACATTTTGCACCTGGACCCCCTGGATTTCTTTGCTTGTTATTTTTAGGCCCTTGCAAGTATTTTTATAATGATCAGGTCCCTATGACTGTGGGCTCTTGATTGTTTTGAATAAAATATCAAATCTACTCCAAATTAGGTGAAAATTTGACACGTGGCTCCTACCACTGTGTAGAATTTTCACTGAATTTTGGGAAATTTTTGGAGCCATTTTGTTATTTTTAAAAATTCAAAAACACCCATTTTCCTTACTGTCCAGATTTAAAATTCACAAACAAATATTAAAACATCTTTAAAAATTACAAAAAATTCAGAATTTGTTTGTTTTGTTGTGTTTGATTTTCTGACCAATATTGGTCATTTTTGGACTTATAAAAATTATAAAAATTAAAAAAACCTTGAAAACCTCATAAATATTTTAATAAATAATAGAAAAATAAAAAATTCATAAACTCAGCTGCTGAATTTTCCTTTTTGTTTCTATTTTATAGAAAAAATACCTCTAGGCTATTTGGAGGCCATTATATATTTTATTTTGGCCTTTGATCCCGGATGGACAGCAGCACTATTTTTCTTTCTTATTTCATTTTTAGAAAAATCTATAAAAATCAGAAAATTATAAAAAATTCAGCAAAAACAGTAAAAAATACCAAAATTCTAAAAATATTTTTGTTTGATTTTTTGGAGCTTCTTAGAATAGCTAAATAATTGTTGCAAGTTGCTTGTTTCATGGTTTTCTTGATTTCTTTATAATTAAAAATTACAAAAAATATAAAAAAATTAAAAATCCACCAAAAATAATTTTTTTTATTGGTTTTTATTTTAGACTACTTTGTAGGCCGCGAGGGCAACCCGTGCTCCTTGAGTTCGACCCTGGACGCTATACCAGGTTTATATCATAGGGAGACCGCTATCTTGAGTTTCATCGATTTTTGCCTTTGTTTGGTGGTCTGATCTTTTTCTTGTTGAGCAGCTGAGTGTCGAGCGACTGAGGTCGCAACGATTGCATTAGATATACCTGATTTACCTTGCTCGCTCGGCTCGCTCATCAAAGACCACCAAGCATCTGCTCCATGTTTGCCGCCACATCTCTCTCCTCTAACAACTATTAGAATTATGATTTTTTATTATTCATATAATTAAAAAAAGAATATAGTAAAATAATAGTTATCTATACATGTTTCCTAATTGCTTTATCAAATGGTGGTTGTTCTTCCCCACCTAATTTTTTTTACATATACCAAATAACGATCTCGAGATACGAGTTAAAAAAATAGAACTAATTATAATATATCTTTCAAATTTCTTATAAATAAAAAGACTTATAAACAATTCTCTTGCTTCAGGAGTGGATCATAGAGACTCGCCCACTTTCTCACTCATGTGTGATCTAGACTACCACTCTTGAAACGAGGTTCTCTTTCTAACCTAGTCGCCTGAAAAATAAATATTAAAAATAATAATAGAATGGAACTATAATAAGTTAGTGTTTTAAATCTAAAAATTTAAAAGAAATTATCAGCTTTGCTCTAATCTGATTGTGTCTTTTAGAGCCACTAGTCGATTTGATCCTCGTTTTTGGCGGTTTGTCCTTCCTGTCGTTGATCTCCTTCCAAACTCAGCATCCACAATGAATGCATCACAAAAACCTACCCACCTGTAACAAATATATTATGAATATAATAATTTTAGAGGATATATTATAAACTATGGAGGTAATACAATACCTTTCATCTATGCACCATATTGTCGGGAACCTCTTCATCTCCTTAAATATCATCTCCTCGCATCCCGTCTTCGCATACGAGTCTCTCCTTGCCTTGAAAAAAGTATCGCTCATCCTCTTCATCAAATGAATAAAGGCTAGTGACAAGCCTCCTTCCCCAGACCAAGAATTAAACAATACCTATTCTGAAAAGTATTGAAAAATATTAGATAAAAGAGTTGCAACAAATTTCAATGGATTTCCTAGAAAATTATTCTTATCAGAAACATCTCAAACAATCCCTCTTGCTCGGTAGTAAGAATGTGACACCATCGAAAATGCATGCTAGTCAAATGTGTTTTGACTATGTTGGTTATCTTCGTTGTCACCTTGTTGCTATTCAAAAAAATTTTGCAAAGTTTTGTAAATTTTTTGAATAATATATATAGTTATACGAAAGTTAAAATGAGAAAATTTATAAAAATTGTACCTCCCATCCACAGTAACCTCCAACAAAGTGTATGACCTCGAAATTTGCCCACCTCCAGTGGGTAAAGGCACGTAGGTACTCGGATGTCCAAAAGAAGGAGAATCAGAATCCATCGAGGTTTGTGCAGGTACTAGGATCGGACATGCAGCAGGAACGACTGAGAAAGATGGCTCTCTATATACATCTCCATAAAAGGGAGGAGGAGGATAACCAAGATACTCATAGTAGGATATGACCCATCTAACCTTGTCATGATGTGACTCTAAAAGAACAGGCAGGGTCCGCTTCCTACTGGAAAAAGGTGAGTCTGAGGAAGACGGACGAGTGGATTGCTGAGATCCTTGAGAGCAGCCACGTCCAAAACTTGCCATGACTGTGATGATAATGTAAAGCTAATTACAAAGTTATTAATGAATATTTTTATTAATTAGAGTAGAATATTACACTAAAACTTATAGTTAGTATTCGTCATTTGATTCAGGTGAATTATAACATGTATCCTTGATTTCTATGTTATTTGAATCATCATTTCTTTGTCTCTATATCATCTTGTAGGTCAACACATATCACCTCATTATCCGCCAATCAAATTGATTCGATGATTGGCACTACTTCTTCTACATTTATTTGTTTATGATTATATGTAAAGGCTTCATCTATAGCATCTTCAAGATGAGTGTCTTCACTAGAAATATAACCTCGAGAATTTATCTTCACGACACTAAAAGATTCGACGCTCTTTCTCTTCTTTGACACTTATGGGAGATAACAAACTTGATCCACTTGAGAAGCTATAACGAAGGGTTCAAATCTGTGTATAAATTTTCTTGATATCGCATCGGCAATGTTATTCCTCTTATCGATCACTACGCCTCCATTGGGTTCGTACCAGTCACATAGAAAAATAAGTACTTGATTTAATCATGGAATATTGTATTCTACTTCCAGTATATCCTTTAATCTTGCATAATATTCCAAATGATCTTCCTCGTAACAAGATCCATGAACCATCACTCTGTAATTCTGAGTTGATAAATATCTACCAGAATTAAAGGTATGAAACCGATAACCATTACTCCAACAATAGTTGTAAGAGCGGACCTTATAAACTAGACCTTCTGTAAAATATTTTAATATATGTGTATTATATTCACTACCATCCAATTGTTTTGTTCGGTTCTTTAACCATTCCGAAAATAGATTCCTATAGATGCTCACAACTTCATCATCTGAATACATACGATTTTCTTCGACAGTTTTCCTTCTAAATTCCCCAAAATGAATACAAGAACCATTAACGATAAGGGGAAAGGAATTTAAATATGTTTAAAAAAAGCAATACAGAGACGTATTGAACATATGATGTTATTTTCTCGTAATTGTCTAGTACGTATAGCTCTACAGCATTTTTCTCTTTTTTGATAATGGACATTCTGTAGACTTTCCAATGAGTTGAGTTGACTGATGAAAGACACTGATATGAGGTTCTTCCTCAAAGTAAATTATCTCATTCCTCCTTAATCCGTTGTGGATAGTCTCTACATCTTCCGGAAGATACCTAGCACATAATGTTGCGACTTCCTCATAGATATACTACGAACTTATTGATCCTTCCACTTTACTTTTGTTTCAGACCTTTCTTTTCAGAAAGAACATGAACCTATGTAAAATATGTATATGTTTTTAATCATATATCAGATGAATAAAAAAGAAATTACTAATTAAAAATTCATTTTAAATGGATACATCCATCGATATTTTACGGGTCCTCCAACTTTTACTTCATATGGAAGATGAATCATCATATGCTCTATTGAATAAAAAACCGTCGTAAATATCTTCTCCAAATTACACATAATTACATGAATATTTTTCTCAAGATATTTCATCTCCATCTGGTGTATGTGTGATGGACATAGAATCTGAAAAATTTGTTAATATCGGATAGAACATCTACAACATTTTTCGATAACTATCCTCTGAACACTATCGGTAGCAGTCTTTCCCTGAAAAACATGATAGTCATGACTCTTCATTTTCTTAAATGAGAACTTCTTTAAATCGATAAAATTTGAGAAATTTTATGCATATTCATTTGGAAAATTCAATTTATCCATTCACAGACATACTTCATTTGATTTATGTCTAATGTATACTTGGCTTTATGAATTTCAACGCTTCCATTATCAAGTTCTTTTATATACAACTCCGGTTGATTACATATGATCCTTAAATTATGATGATACTTTATTGTATCTTTATGCGACTGATTACATTCATAACTGTAAAGAAGATGTTATCAAAGATTTTTTTCTATATGTATAATATCCCAATTGTTTCATATTAATAGCTTATTCTAATATGTAATTCCTAAAAAATACTCTTCTTAGTCCCATTATGAATGTCACCAAAAACATGAAGACGTTTTAAGGATATGAGGAATCCTCAAGCGCATCACGGAAGCGTGATGATCGCATCTTATGCGATCGGAGCGGCTAGTCGCACTAGTTGCTAGATGCAGTGGAATTTAAAATTTTTAAAACATGAGATGAAACCACATGATCACAAGAACATTTCTTGGATCGTTTCCTCTAACCACAAAAGTATTATAAATACCTCTTGAAGCGTGGTTTCGATCACTAGATATCTAAAGCGAGAGATCCTCCTGACTCAAGTCCGATCTGCGAAGACGACACTTGTGGGTGCGATGATGAGATGCGTACTTCTCGCAATCCTCAATGAAGATCCTAGACTCAAATCTCCTGATTTCGTCCAAAGAAATCCGACGTCTCCTTCTAGAGCAAGAAGCCCCAAAGAAGATGGAGATTCACGAGCAATCGAAGTGACAGCACGGCGACATAGAAGCGATTGTTATTCCCTTAAAATCACAAGGTGGACGGCCACCTTTAGAGAGAGAGAGATGGTGAGAATGAGAGATGAAAGAGAGAGAGGGAGAGTAGATGTGTGCTATGTTGTATCTTAAAGAGGTTAGGGTTTCCCTCTTTATATACTAGTTTGGGAGTCCATGGATCACAATCCATGGCTTACACAAAATCAATGGTTGGATTGATATGTGTATTTAATCAATGGCCATGATCTTTGTTGTTCAAAAACAACAACATATTAATTTATATTAAATTAAATATATGTTGCATTATCATGAACATAATTTAATTTAATAAAATCAATTATCACAAGATAAAAGGATAATAATAAAAAGAGGATAATAATCCACCTAAAAACATGTGGCATCACCCATGACCAATTCATGGGTGACGCCACCTAATTTGGTGGTTAGTTATCCACTTTTTTATTTTTATCTCGTTATCTCTTAATTATTTGCAACAACATTTATTGTAAATTTATCCACTAAATTAATTTCAAATTAATTTGTGAATATTTCAATCATGCCATTGAAAATATGTGAATCACATTCATAACCCAAACAAAATTGTAAATTGCATCTCCAATTAATTGCTTAATGTGAATCCAATTCACATTAACAATTAAAAAATGTTATTTACAAAGGTGCTCTCTCTCTAATATATTATAAATCATATTTATAATATATACATAGATATTATGGATAGTACTATCCAGAATCTGCATATCCTTGATAATTAAATCTCGTTTAATTATCTTGGATAATCATTCTCATAATATGAATCTCATTCATATTATACCTGATAATTAAATCTCATTTAATTATCAACATCTTGTTGCTTGGATACACAATTCATCAAACGAATTATTCTTGAACCCCTTCAAGAATAATATGCGTTCTCCGCGAATACTTGGAGATAAGGACAGGGTGATTGTATTATTCCACATATAGTGACTTGGATGCTGAGATCTCATCTCAAATCTAGATCTTACGTACCTCCCACAGATGCTTGATTAAATCAAGACCGCAAATCTAATCTTCTCATTGCATCTGAGTCTCATTCAGATCAATGTCCAACACTTGGACCAAGATCAGATTGCTTCTCTACTGAGAGGAGTCACTAAAATCCAGACATGTTTCATCACTCACTCGGAATGGAAGCGTCATGGTTATACAATCGCTTATGATCACATCACCCTCAGGTATTCCCAATACCTGTACATCCTACATACTGGAAGACCTATGATTAACCTTAAGATGTAGATCAATTTTTACACTATCTTCTTCAGGGTCTGATCACCAAGTTTCTCAATCTTGGTCATTGGGAATCAGTATCGATCATATGCTTTCCCAAAGCATATATCATATCTTCAAATTCTTGTCATGCTTCCAAAGCACGATGACCATGCTTGAAATTTGATCGGTCCCAATACCTCATGAGTGAGCTCATGTCTTCTGGTTCATAAGTGAACCTGTATGATCCCTTTGAGAGATCGTATTATTCATATGCTATTACATGCACACCATCTCGCCGGTGTATAGACCTTGGTTAGGTCATCAACCTATTGGTCTGCCAAATGTACACACTCATACATATAGTAACACATCTCTCTCCGGTCAGAAGATGTGTGCCTATGCTGTGACAGTATTCAACATAAGACTCAGGTTATCTCGATCTCGCTAAGTCAACCCTTTGACCTAACTAATCTGACACCTCCGAATCACTATTCCCATGCAAAGGACCTGCATCAAGAGGTCAGTCAGATATCAGCCTCTGTGAGAAAGGATTGCCATCTCCTACTCAGGCTGGAGATCATCTCCTAATAATCATTTGACAGTGCTTGACGAATCCTCTATCTAACTCTTTCGATATTCATCCAAACACCAGCCTCTATTATTCATTTAATGAATCAACAGTTGTATGATCATCAAGATGGCCATGGTACATAACCCTAATTGTACAGAGGGACCTTATAGTGCATTCATTCATTTAATTTCAGAAAGGGAGCGAAACATCGATAACTTTTATTGATAATGCATATATATTACAATAACATTTATTTTAAGAATGGTTCGCCCGGGGCTCACATGTCAAACAATCTCCCACTAGCCCTCAGAACCTTTCAGGTACAATCCGTAAGCCCATACTCATTACATGCTGGTCGAAAAACTTCTGTGTCAGAGGTTTGGTAATAGGATCAGCAATGTTGTCAGCAGAGGCCACCATGGTGCTGATGATATCACCACGCTTTTGAATCTCCCGAATTATGTGGTATTTCCTTTCCACATGCTTGCTCTTTTAATGCCATATGGGTTCCATTGCCTGGGCAATGGCTCCCGTGTTATCGTAGAGTAACGGGATGGGAGTATCAGAGGAAACTACGCCAAGCTCCAAGATGAACTTGCGTAACCACACCGCCTCCTTTGCAGCATCCGATGCGGCAATGTATTCGGCTTCTATTATTGAATGCATCGTAGTGTCCTGCTTCTTTCTTCTCCAGCTCATAGCACCACCGTTCAACAAGAATACAAACCCTGATGTCGACTTTTGATCATCAATATCTGACTGGAAGTCTAAATCTGTATATCCCAAGACTTGGAGATCACTATCTCCATAGACCAAGATTTAATCTTGCGTCCGTCTTAGATATTTGAATATGTTCTTTACTGCATTCCAGTGTTGCTCTCCATAGCAGGATCGGTAATGACTTACCACTCCCACTGCATGACAGATGTCTGGCCTAGTACGCATCATGGAATATATCAAGCTTCCTACAACTGATGCATACGGGCATCCAGCCATGGCCTTTTTTTCCTTAACACTTTGAGGAGCCATCCCTTTAGACAGATTGATACCATGTCTTAAGGGGAGGAATCCTTTCTTTGAACTATCCATACGGAATCGTTCAAGAATCTTCTTAATGTATCCATGTTGTGATAATCCCAATATCTTCTTTTCTAGGTTTCTGAACAACTTCAGGCCTAAGTGTAAGAGGCTTCTCCAAGATCTTTCATCTTGAAGGTATGAGATAGCCAACTCTTTAGACTGGTCATCATTCATATATCATTTCCAATGATAAGGATATCATCTACGTAAAGCACGATGAACACAATGGTGCTCCCACTAAGCTTCTTGTACACACAAGGTTCATTAGGATTCCGCACAAAATCATAACTCTTTATGGTTTCGTCAAATCTGATGTTCAAACTAGGAGAACTTGTTTGAACCCATAGATGGATTTCTTTAGCTTGCATACTTTTCCATCCTCAACTATGAAGCCCTGGGGTTTATCCATATAGATATCCTCCTCGAGGTATCCATTGAGAAAAGATGTCTTGACGTCCATAACCAGATGTCGTTGTCAAGAGATGCAACTATAGCTAGCACTGTGCTGATGGACTTAAGCATAGCCACAGGAGAGAACGTCTCATCGTAGTTGATGCCTTCTCTCTGTGTGTAGCCCTTCGCTACTAGTCGTGCTTTGAAAGTCCCAACTTTCTCATCAAGTCCCCTTTTTCTCTTGAAGATCCATTTACACCCAATGGGTTTTACCCCTTTAGGTGGATCCTCTAGGGTCCACACACTATTCGTATGCATGGAGTCAGTTTCTGACTTCATTGCTATTATCCATCTATCCATGTCATGATCCGCGAGTGCTTCATCAAATGAAGAAGGATCATTGTCAGTCTCACCCGACACATGGAATCCATACCTTTCATGTGGTGCAACCACCCTCGAACTCCTTCGAAGAGGTATGGGTGTTTCATCTTTACTTATCTCTTCAGTTTCTGGTTTAGGAATCTCATAATCCTCGGGGGATTCAATGAGTTCATCTACTTTATTTCTATCTTGACCTTTAAGGAAATCATCCTCTGGAAATTTTACATCTCTAGAGACAAAAACCTTTTGGGTCTATGGGTCATAAAGCTGGTATCCAATACCATCTTTAACATATCAAATGAAGTAACACTCATAAGTGCGAGATTCTATCTTACTTGCATCCACGTTCTTCGCATGGACCAAGCAACCCCAAACCCTTAAGTGTTTAACACTTGGCTTGGTACCATACCAGAGCTCGTGAGGAGTCTTGGGTACAGATTTTCTAGGAATCTGGTTCAGGATATATATTGCAGTCTCTACTGCATATCCTTAGAAACTAAGTGGTAAATGTGCTTTGCTCATCATTGAACGAACCATGTCCATGATGGTCCTATTGCGTCTTTCAGCAACACCATTAAGTTGGGGGGTTCCAAGGGGAGTGAGATTGGAGACAATTCCATTCTCTTTAAGATATTCCACGAATTCATCTGAGAGGTACTCACCACCTCGGTCAGATCGAATCCGGTTAATCTTCCTATCTATTTGTTCTCAAGCAAAGCCTTAAACTCTTTGAACTTTTCAAAGGTTTCAGATTTATTACGTAGTAGGAAGATAAACCCGTATCGCGAATGATCCTCGATAAACATCAAATAATATCGATATCCATTTCGAGTCGCGGTACTGAAGGGGCCATATACATCAGTATGTATTAGGTCAAGAATATCTTCGCATCTTGTAACCTTGTTACGGAAAGGCATCCTGGTCATTTTACCTCAAATGCAATGTTCACAGGTAAGTAAAGATTGAACCTGTAGAAAATCTAAGGGTCCATACTTTATCAATCTACTGATTCTATCAACAGATAAATGACCATGCCTTTGATGCCAAATCATATTCGAATGATTTCCATTCTCCTTGGATCTTTTAGGGTTTTTGTTATCAGTGATAGTGACATTCATGACACATTCATCAATGCACAATTCATAGAGTCCACCAGAAGTCAGAACACCATCCGCAATAAATTTATCATATTGATTAATGACAAACTTATTACAGAAAAGGAAGGAATATCCATATTTAATAAGCCTAGACACAGATATCAACTTCCTCCTGACTTCAGGTACATAAAGACACTCTTTAAGTACTAGGACTCGACCACTAGATAACAATAGTTGACAGGTCTCGATGGTGACTGCTGCAACAATTGCATCAGATCCCATCTGGATGACTATCTCCCCTTGCTCTAGATTCCTAGTTTCCTAAAACAAATGCAAAGAATTGCATATATGAACAGAAGCACTAGAATCTACAACCCAACTTCCTTCTCGTCCAATGAGAAAGCTAGTTTCAATGATGAAGGTAGATTTCATACCTGCTGGGTCTTTACCTTTGTCAGCCGACTTCAGGTATTCTGGGCAGTTATGCTGCCAGTGCCCCGGCTTCTTGCAGTGGTGATAGACATCGATCTTCTTCGATGTCATTAGCATGGAAGCACTAGAAGATGAACCAACTCCTTGATTCTTCTTCTTTCTCTTCTGGGTCGGGCCCTTCCGAGAACCTTGCTTCCGACTGCGCTTTCCTCTTACTTGTGCAACCATTGCACTAGCATAGGGGTTGTCCTTCTTCATTGCATCTTCTGCAGACTTTAAAGCTGCTAACAACCCAACGTTGGTGAAATTAACTTTGCTCATGTGATACGACATGACAAAGTTGTTGAAAGACTTAGGGAGCGATAGGAGAATGAAATCGGCCTGCATTTCAGAATCCATGTAAGCTCCCAGGGTTTCCAATTCAGAGAGGTACCCAAATACTTTGAGTATATGTTCTATGACAGAGGTCCCTTCCTGTATCTTGCATCGAATAAGCTCTTTCATCACATTATAGCGTTGCGTGCAATTTATGTCCACGTGCTGCTTCTGAAGCATGATTTCTTGGCAATGGTTCATTTCCACGTGTTACTTCTGAAGCATATTGGACAATGACCTAAGAATATAACATCTTGCCAACTTATGATCTTCATCATATTTCTCATAAAAGATTTATCTTCTGCAGTCTTAGGGTTTGCTATCTTGTCCTTGGATAGCACATATGAGATGCGCTCCGTAGAATGGACAAGATCCAAATTTCAGATCAAATCCGAATAATTTGGTCCGATCAACTGATTGACCTCCAGGAGCCTACTCAGTGGGTTCATGGACTTCATCTTCTGAAATTGAGAATGTACTATATTAGAACATATAAATAATTATATATTCATTTTTAAAACATTTGATTAAGGCATTTTAAATCAAGTTTGTCTTGCTATGTCAACTTTGAAAGATTATTCCCTTATTGTCTTTTAAAGGAAGAGATATACTTACCGCTATATCTCAAGCAAGATCTGGGATCTCCTCTCTATCCTTATCACAGAACTTGTGACTCGAATAAAGAGAAGCGGGAACACATTCCGCCTTGCAAGTCCAACTTGAATTTCCCAATTCAGTCTTTAACACCCGGGCCCACCACCCCTAAGATGATGTTGACCCGTTGTTAATTGAACCAACCGTCAATAGGCTTAATACTCACTATACGCAATCCAATATCGCCCCAATAGTATGACGACTCGATATTGGGGTCACTACGTATACAGCCTTACTCTTTCGAGAAGCAAAGAACCCGATCCAAATAAATCATATATAGGATATGTCACTTCGGACAGGCGTCTCCTATATACAATATCTGGCGACGGAATCCTTTGCCTTGATGGGAGACCATGGATGTCACTTATGTTATCCTCCACCTCATATTCAAATTGTAACAATTAATTATCGTGAATCATATTCACATGATTAATTCTTCTAAGGGAAATACACATATATTCATAATAGAGTGCTTTTAATTGGATATAATCAATTTAACCACACTAAATTAATTATCAATCTAATTATCAATCAACAAACTTTATTATTACTTGAATAATAGGTATAATCTTAAAGTACGCATTATTCGAATTCTAATAATTAGAAAAATACACTTTGACTCCTCCAGCATTATTGAGTCCCTACCCATTGTCATGGCCAGTACCGATGGGAGTGGGACGGACGACATCCGGTGCAACCCGCTACCCCAACGCTCCCCGACTATACACCATATCCACCTCAAGAAAGGATAATGCTAGATAGATCATTGTGTACTTTGAGATGCTCATTGGTTTTTCAACCGAAATTATACCATATAATATTCATCAAAACCATTTTGATAATATTATAAGGAGATTTGCTACACAAATCCCCAATCCTATTCAAGCAAGAGGGTTTTGCATGTAAAAGTTGTCCTACAACTATTGTAGGCTAAACTAGGGTTTTGCATGAAAACAATGTTTGTTAATGATTTCATATCAACAAATTATAATCAAGATCAACTATCTTATCATCTTGGTTAGTAAAATGTCATTCAATGAAATAATTATATCTTGAAATATTTCACAAATATTTATCAAAAATCATTTCAGAAAAATTAACAATTAATTTTTATCAACTTAATTGAATGACTATCACAAGGTTCATGATCAAGTTTGTCAATTTTAAGCAGTGACCCCTACTCACTAAAATCAACATATCTTGATCAATTTAAATCTACATTACGCAAAATCAGTTTCCTAAGATTGCTAATTTGATTTATGACATAAGTCAAGTGATATTTCACGTATTTCTAGGCGCATCAAAACAATAATTAACTTATTAAGCATGTTTAGATTCGCAGTTTCCGCAACAGTGAATACATGTTTATTCAAAGGGCATATCTTGAGCAAATTGAATCCAAATTACATAAACTCAGATCCTATGGTTTCCTTATTTAATGAGGAACAAAATCCAATTGAATATTTCGTGTTTAAAAATTAAACATTGTCAAAAAATCCAATTAAACAGGGGTGTGAAAATAGAAATGCGACAAAGAATTCCGCAACCCTTTCAAACCCAAGTGGTCCTATGTTTACGGATCATGTCCAAAAACTTTCCAACCTGGCTCTGATACCACTTTAAGGATATGGGGAATCCTCAAGCGCATCATGGAAGCGTGATGATCGCATCTTATGCGATAGGAGTGGCTAGTCGCACTAGTCACTAAATACAACGGAATTTAAAATTTTTAAAACATGAGATGAAACCACAAGATCCCAAGAACGTTTCTTGGATCGTTTCATCAAACCAAGAAGTATTAGAAATACCTCTTGAAACGTGGTTGTGATCACTAGATCTCTAAAGCAAGAGATCCTCTTGGCTCAAGTCCGATCCATGAAGATGGCACTTGCGGTCGTGATGATGAGATGCATGTTTCCCGCAATCCTCGATGAAGATCCGAGCCTTGAATCTACTGATTTCATCCAACGAAATCCGATGTCTCCTTCTAGTGCAAGAAGATCCATAGAATACGGAGATCCACGAGCATTCGAGGTGACGACACGACGGCGTAGCTACGATTGCAATTCTCTTAAGGTCTCAAGGTGGACGACCACCTTTAGAGAGAGAGAGATGGCGTGGGAATGAGAGAGTAGAGAGAGAGAGTAGACGTATACAAAATTGTGTATTTTCAAAGGGCTAGGTTTGCCCTCCTTATATATTAGTTTGGGAGTCCACGGATCACAATCCATGGGAAATACAAAATCAATGGTTAGATTGATATGAGTTTTTAATCAATGGCCATGATCATTGTTGTTCAAAACAAAAACTCATTAATTTATATTAAATTAAATATATGTTTCATTATCATTAACATAATTTAATTCAACAAAATCAATTACCACAAGATAATAATAAAAGAGATAATAATCCACTCCTAAAAAGGGGGGCGTCACCCATGACCAATTCATGGGTGACGCCACCTCTTTTTTGTGGAATTTATCCTCCTTTTTATATTATCTCATTATCTCTTATTTGCAACAATATTTATTGAAAATATATTCATTAAATTAAGTCCAAATTAATTAGTGAATATTTCAATCATGCCATTAGAAATTTATGAATCATATTCACAACCCAAACAAAAATGTAAATTACATTTCCAATTAACTGCTAAATGTGAATCCGATTCACATTAACAATTGATAAATGCTATTTACAAAGGTGATCTCTCTCTCTAATATAGTATAAATCATATTTATCATATATATACTGATATTATGGAAAGCATGGATAACAATATCCACAATCTGCATTTCCTTGATAATTAAATCTCATATAATTATCTTGGATAATCATTGTCACAAAAAGAATCTTATTCATATTATTCTAGATAATTAAATCTCATTTAATTATCAACATCTTATTGTGTGGATACATAATTCATCAAAGGAATTATTCTTGAACTCCTTCGAGAATAGTGGGTTTCTCCGCAGATACTTGGAGATAAGGACATGGCGATTGTATTGTTCCACGTATAGTGACTTGGATGTTGAGATCTCATCTCAAATCCAGATCTCACGGACCTCTCATAGATGCTTGATTACATCAAGATCGAAAAACTAATCTTCTCATTACATCAGGATCTCATTCAGATCAATGTCCAACACTTGGACCAAGATCAGATTACTTCTCTACTGAGAGGAGCCACTAAAATCCAAACCTGTTTCATCACTCCCACGGAATGGAAGCGTCATGGTTATACAATCGTTTATGATCACATCAACCTCAGGTATTCCCAATACGTGTACATCCTGCATACTGGAAGACCTATGATCAACCTGAAGATGTAGATCAATTTTACACTATCATCTTCATGGCTGGTCATTGGGGATCGGTATCGATCATATGCTTTCCCAAAGCATATACATACCTTCAAATTCCTGTCATGTACGATGACCATGCATGGAATTTGATCGGTCTCAAGACCTCATGAGTGAGCTCATGTCTTCCGGTTCACAAGTGAACCTATATGATCCCTTTGAGAGATCGTATTACTCATATGCCCTTACATGCACAGCTGCTCACTGGTGTATGGACCTTGGTTAGGTCATCAACCTATTGGTCTGCCAAATGTACACACTCAGACATATAATAACACATCTGTCTCTAGTCAGAGGATGTATACCTTTGGTGTGACAACATTCAACATAGGACTTGGGTTATCTCGATCTCGTTAAGTCTACCCTTTGACCTAACTAATCTGACACCTCCTAATCACTATTCACATGTAGAGGGCATACATCATGAGGTCGGTTAGATATCAGCCTTTATGAGAAAGGATTTCCATCTCCTACTCAGGTTGGATATCATCTCTTAATAATCATTTGACGGTACATGATAAGTCCTCTATCTAACTCTTTAGATATTCACCCAAACACCAGCATCTATGATTCATTTAATGAATCAATAGCTATATGATCATCAAGATGGCCATGGTACATAATGATGAGCACAAAAACCATTGAGGAACCAAGGTAGATAAATCAAAAGCGGTCGTTGCGACCTCAGTTGCTCGGGTGCTCAACAAGAAAAATTATTCGACCACCAAATAAAGATCAAAACACGACAAAACTCAAGATAGCGGTCTTGCTATTAGATTAACCTGGTATAGCGACAAGGGTCGAACTCAAGGAGCACGTGATGGCCTTGCGGCCTACGAAGTAGTCAGGAATAATGCAAAATAAAAGACAGATATTTTTGGTGGATTTTTAATGTTTTTATATATTTTCTTTAGATTTTTAAATAATGAAGACAATAGGAAAAACAAGGAAACAAACAGATACACTCAATTATTTAACTACTCAAATAAGCTAAGAAAAATCAAAAAAAATATTATTATGTTTTTTATATTTTTTACTGTTTTTAATTAATTTTTGGTAATTTTCTGATTTTTATATAATTTTCTAAAAATAAAACAAGACTGAAAATACAAGACACTGTCTAGTCAGGCTTGGAGGACAAATTTAAAATATAAAATGGTCCTAAAGAGGCCTGAAGGTAATTTTTATGAAAATTATAAACAATGAAGAAAATTCAGAAAGAGAGTTTATTATTTTTGGAGTTTCCTTTGATTTTTTAGAATTTTTATGAATATTTAAGAGTTTTCAATATTTAGGGTTTTTATAAATCCAAAAATAGCTAAAAATGCAAAGAAAATAAAACACACAAAAATTAACAAATGTTAAATTTTTTAGAATTTTTTAGGGAGTTTTTATATTTTTTTTTATCAATTTTCAATCTGGACAAAGACAAAAATGATTGTTTTTTAATTTTTAAAAATAATAGAAATGCTCAGAAATGTCTCCAAAAATTAGAGAAAAGTTTAGATCATGGCAGGAGCCAGGCGTCCAATTTTCATCAAGTTTGGAGTAGTTTTTCTATTTTATTAAAATCAAACACAAGGGCATAGTGCACAGGGACCTATACGCAATTAAAATAAGTTCCAAGGGGTCCGGTGCAAATTCTCCAAGAACTCACGTGCAAGGCACGTGACCTGGGCACTCAGGGACCAATTTGCAAGAAAACTTAAGTCCCTGGACTAAATAGTAACATGTACTAAAAGTCCAGGGATGAAAGTGTAAATTACCCACGATATATGGCATATGCACAATTAAAACACTCACAGGGGTATTTCTGCAAATATTAAAAACATAATTTCATTCATTAACACCCTAAAACTTCCGGCCCATATATGCAAATAAACCACAAAAATCACGTTGCGATGCACGTGTTCCACGTAGACAGGGGTATAAATGCAAATAAAATAAGCACGAGGTCCAAAAATGTCCAGAATAAAATGAACGGGATAAAATATTTACAAGACTAGCTAATAAAAGCTATAAACAGAGGGGCCTACGGGAAATTTACCCTTTATTATATCCGAGGGTTGGATGTGCGCCACGTGTGAAATCCAACGGTCAGGAGGGGGTGGCGCCTCAGCAAGGGGCCCTCGATGCAAATCGGACGGCTGGAAACCTTCCACATGGAAGATCGGGCGGTGGAGGTGCGACGTGGGTGAACGAAGGGTCTCCTGCTCTAATCTGACGGAAGTGAGCCAGCCACGTGTATGATTGGACGACGACGGAACGTCATGGCTAACCCTCGTGGATGGAGGGTCCAGATCAAACCTCCCAGAGATCGGACGGTGGAGGGCTCCTCAGATGAACGGCTAAAGTCGCGTCTGGAGCCAGAGGAAGATCGGACAACTCTGGAGGATGCTCGATGAACTCGACGCCGGCGAGTTTCGCCGGGCTCGTGTGCGTGCAGGAGAGATCCTCGGAGGCTTCTGAAGATCGGAGAAGAATCGTGGGAGCCTCCCGCGTCAGAAGATGGTCTCCGATGAGGCTGGAGGCGTCGGAGGTGGTCCAGCGACCACGGCGGAGCTGGAGCTGCTGCTCCTGAATGTCGAGCCCTCAGATGGGCTCCTCTGGACCTGCAAAGCTATGCAACAGACTCCTGGGTCGAGGGCAAAGTGCCTCGACCCGATTAGGGGTGGTGACGGTGAACGGTGCGTCGAGGTGAAGGGGGTTCCGACGAAGCGACAGCGGTGGAACCCCAATCCCAGTTTCGGTGCGAACTGGGTTGGATGAATGGGTGCCGAAGGTACGCGTGGGAAGGGCGGAGATGATGGATGATTCCGATGATCGAGATGCGGGCGAGGGTGGTCGGAATCGGAGGTAATCGGCGACGGGTCGAATTGGGTGAAAAGCTAAATTAGCTAAATAGAAGGGGAAAGAAGGCTACCTACTGGATGAGATCGACTGGGGAAGAGCTGGGGAAGCTCCAGGTCCTAGCCTCGAGGGACGTCGGTGCCCGAGGCTCGAGCACCACGTCTGGACGGCGCACGGCGGCGTGAAGTCGCCGGATCAGTGGTCCAGTCGCTCCCTCCTCGTTGCGACATGGCCGAACGCAAGCTGTCACTCTCGCGGTGGCTATGGAGATCCTAGGGTGGAGTGGAACGATCCAAAGATGCGAGAAAATGGAGGCGGAGCTCGGACTATATATGCCTAGGGGTCCGGCTATCTGGGAGTCGGGCGAGAAGCTCAAAGCGCGGATCCCCAAAATCTACCCCGGGCGTGGATCAGGGTTGATCAAGGTCGGATTAGGACCCTGGGTTAATAGATTTAGTGATCGGATCGAGTGTAGAAAATGTCGAGAAATCGGGTCGCGGGCTCGGATCCGTGGTTCAGTGGTCCAGGGAGGGGAGTTGACCGGGGGGTCAACATTCCCCGTGGACCAGTCAGCAGAGGCCACGTGTAAATGATTTAGAAATTCAAATTAAAATAGAAGATGGCCAAATTATTAAAAACTCAAAACATGAAAATTTTTTATTTTATTTTTTTATTTTTTGTGATTTTTAATTATTTTTTTGAAATATAAATTAGGTATCTACATTATAGTACTCTATATAGGTATATACACAACATGGATTTTTAATTTTTGATTTTTAATTAATTATTTATGTACATTTTTATTCCAATTTTATATTTTATTTATTTATAGGAATAAATTTGGAATATTTTAGTATTTTTATTTTATTTTTATTATTTATTTACAAGGGTAAATAAATAGCTATATACAAGTATGTACATGGTATATACACAATGTTTTATTTTGATTTTTATTTTTATTCTTTTTATTTTATTTTTGTTTTTATGGTTTTTATCTTATTTATTTACATTCTGAAGTATAGAATATATACAATTTTTATGGGATTTTAATTTATTCATTTATAGGGATAAATAAATAGCTATGTGGTCTTATGTACATAGTGATTATGTACAAGGAAGGATGTTTTTATTTTATTTTTATTTTTAATCTTTTTATTTTGGTTTTGTATTTACAAACGTATACAAATATATACAAACTCATTGTTATTTTTATTTTTAGAGGAAAATATTTTTATTCTATTTACAGGTGTATGTACACTCATGAGCTTCCTTATCTCTCTCTACTTGGGCTTTTATGCGGTCAGGCCCATGCTGAGCCCTCCCTTGGGATTAGGTTGCTAAATATTTATTCTAAATATCTCCCTCTTTTTCTTTTGTCTCTTTATTCTTTTATTTACGCAGAAAAACATGCTAATTATTTACTTTTATACAATGCATGCACTTTGGTAATTATTTGTATTTACAAGAATATACATGTATTTGCAAAGGTTTTTGTAGCTAAAATATAAGAATAAAGAGTGATGAATGGGTATTCATCACATAACCCTAATTCTACAAAGGGAACATATAGTGCATTCATTCATTTAATTTCAGAAAGGGAGTGAAGCAATCAATAATTTTTATTGATAAAATATATATATTACAATAACATTTGTAAGAATGGTTCGCCTCAGGATCACATGGCTAACAATCTCCCACTAGCCCTCAGAACCATTCAGGAACAATCTGTAAACCCATACTCATTACATGTTGATCAAAAACCTTCTGTGTTAGAGGTTTAGTAAGAGGATCAGCAACGTTTTCAGCAGAGACCACCTTGGTGATGATGATATCACCATGCTTTTGAATCTCCCGAATGATGTGGTATTTCCTTTCCACGTGCTTTCTCCTTTGATGCCATCTGGGTTCCTTTGCCTAGGCAATGGCTCCCGTGTTATTGCAGAGTAATGGGATGGGAGTATCAGAGGAAACTACGCCAAGCTCCAAGATAAACTTGCGCAACCACACCGCCTCCTTTGCAGCGTCCGATGCGATAATATATTCGGCTTTTGTTGTTGAATATGCTATACTGTCCTACTTCTTGCTTCTCCAGCTCACAGTACCACCGTTCAACAGGAATACAAACCCTGATGTCGACTTTTGATCATCAATATCCGACTGGAAGTCTGAATCTGTATATCCCAAGACTTGGAGATCACCATCTCCATAGACCAAGATGTAATCTTACATCCATCTTAGATATTTGAATATGTTCTTTATTGCATTCCAGTGTTGCTATCCATAGCAGGATTGGTAATTACTTACCACTCCTACTGCATGGCAGATGTCTGGCCTAGTACACATCATGGCATACATGAAGCTTCCTACGACTGATGCATAGGGGCATCTAGCCATGGTCTTCTTTTCCTCAACACTTTGATGAGCCATCCCTTTAGACAGATGGATGCCATGTCTTAAGGGGAGGAATCATTTCTTGGAACTATCCGTATGGAATCATTCAAGAATCTTCTTAATGTACCCATGTTGTGATAATCCCAATATATTCTTTTCTCGATTTATGAACAGTTTCAGGCCTAATATGTAAGAGGCTTCTCCAGGATCTTTCATCTCGAAGGTATGAGATAATCAAATCTTCACACCGATCATCATTCATGTATCATTCCCAATAATAAGGATATCATCTATGTAAAGCACTATGAATACAATGGTGCTCCCACTAAGCTTCGTGTAGACACAAGGTTCATCAGGATTCTGCACAAAATCATAACTCTTTATGGTTTCATCAAATCTAATGTTCCAGCTACGAGAAGCTTGTTTGAGCCCATAGATGGATTTCTTTAGCTTTCATACTTTGCCATCCTCAACTATGAAGCCATGGGGCTTCTCCGTAGAGATATCCTCCTCGAGGTATCCATTGAGGAAAGCCGTCTTAATGTCCATCTGCCAGATGTTGTAGTCAAGAGATGTAGCTATATCTAGTAGAGTCCTGATGGACTTAAGCATAGCCACATCAGAGAATGTCTCATCGTAGTCGATGCCTTCTCTCTGTGTGTAGACCTTGGCTATGAGCTATGCTTTGAAAGTCTCTACTTTCCCATCAGATCCCCTTTTTCTCTTGAAGATCTATTTACACCCAATGGGTTTTACCTCTTTAGGTGAATCCTCTAGGGTCCATACACCATTCTTATTCATGGAGTCAATTTCTGACTTCATTGCTAGCATCCATCTATCCTATCATGATCCGTGAGTGCTTCATCAAATGAAGCAGGATCATTGTCAGTCTCACCCGACACATGGAATCCATACCTTTCAGGTGGTGCAACCACCCTCGAACTCCTTCGAAGAGGTATGGGTGTTTCATCTTTATTTATTTCTTCAGTTTCTGGTTCAGGAATCTCAGAATCCTCAGGGGATTCAATGAGTTCCTCTACTTAATTACTATCTTGACCGTTAAGGAAATCATCCTCCAGAAATTTCACATCTCTAGAGACAAAAACCTTTTGGGTCTCAAGATCATAAAGTTGATATCCAATAATATCTTTAAGATACTCGATGAAGTAACACTCACGAGAGCGAGATTCCAGCTTACTTGCGTCCACATTCTTTGCATTGACCAAGCAACCCCAACCCCTCAAGTGTTTAACACTAGGTTTACTTCCATACCAGAGCTTGTGAGGAGACTTGGGTACAGATTTTCTAGGAAACTTATTTAGGATATATATTTCAGTCTCTGCTGCATATCCCCAGAAACTAAGAGGTAAATATGCTTTGCTCATCATTGAACGGACTATATCCATGATGTTCCTGTTGCATCTTTCAGCAACACCATTAAATTGGGGGGTTCCAGGGGGAGTGAGATTGGAGACAATTCCATTCTCTTTAAGGTATTCCTTGAACTCATCTGAGAGGTACTCGCCACCTTGGTCAGATCGAATCCGTTTAATCTTCCTATCGGTTTGGTTCTCAACCAAGACCTTAAGCTCTTTGAACTTTTCAAAAATTTCATATTTATGACGTAGTAGGAAGATAAACCCGTATCACGAATGGCCATCAATAAACTTCAAATAATATCGATATCCATTTCAAGTCGCTGTACTGAAGGGACCACATACATCGGTATGTATTAGATCAAGAATACCTTCGCATCTCGTAACCTTATTATGGAAAGGTGTTCTAGTCATTTTACCTCGAATGCAATGTTCGCAGGTAGGTAAAGATTGAACATGTAGAAAATCTAAAGGTCTATCCTTTATCATTCTATTGATCCTATCAACAGATAAATGACCAAGCTTTTGATGCCAAATCATATTCGAATGATTTCCATCCTTCCTATATCTTTTAGGGCATGTTTGGTTGCTGGGTTGGACTGGGTTGGGTTGGGGTACACCGTTGTACCCCTCCTTCTAACCCTCTCAATCCTCCTCACAGTTTACTATTCACAAGGATACAGTTTACTATTCACAGGGGTACCCCAACCCAACCCAACCCAGTCCAACCCAGCAACCAAACAGGCCCTTAGGGTTCTTATTAATAGTGGTAGTAACATTCATGACACATTCATCAATGCACAATTCATAGAGTCCACCATAAGTTAAAATACCATCCGCAATATATTTATCATAATGGTTTATGATTAACTTATTACAGAAAAGGAATGAGTATCCACTTCTAACAAGCTTAGATACAGATATCAAATTCCTTCTAACTTCAGGTGCATAAAGACACTCTTTAAGTACTAAGAATCTACCACTAGATAACAAAGGCGGCAGGTCCCGATGGTGACTGCTACAACACTTGCATCAGATCCCATCGCTACAGATTCCTAATTTCTTGAAACAAATGCAACGAATTGCATACAAGAACAGAAGCACCAGAATCTACAACCCAACTTCCTCCTCGTCCAACGAGAATACTAGTTTCAATAATGAAAGTAGATTTCATACCTGCAGGGACTTTACCTTTGTCAAGTGACGGTAGGTATTCTAGGCAATTACGCCGCCAGTGCCTCGACTTTTTGCGGTGGTGATAGACATCGATCTTCTTCGATGTCATTAGTGTGGAAGCACTAGAAGATGAACCAACTTCTTGATTCTTCTTCTTTCTCTTCTGGTACGGGCCCTTCTGAGAACCTTGCTTTCGACCGCGCTTTCCTTTTACTTGTGCAACCATTGCACTAGTAGAGGGGTCGTCCTTCTTCATTACGTCTTCTACATACTTTAATGCAACTAACAGCCCAGCATTAGTAAAATCACCTTTGCTCAAGTGATATGACACAACAAATTTGTTGAAAGACTTAGGGAGCGACAGCAGAATGAAATCAGACTGCATTTCAGAATCCATGCAGGCTCCCAGGGTTTCCAGTTCATAGAGGTACCCAAACACTTTGAGTATGTGTTCTCTGATAGAGGTCCCTTCCCGTATCTTGCAGCGAATATGCTCTTTCATCACATTATAACGTTGTGTGCGGTTTATATCATCGAACATTTCTTTCAGATTCAGCATGATTTCTTGGCAATGGTTCATTTTCAATTATTGTTTCTAAAGCACATTGGACAATGAGCCAAGAATATAGCATCTTGCTAAGTTATGTCTTCATCATATTTCTCATTAAAAGATTTATCTTCAAGAGTCTATGGATTTGTTGTCTTGTCATTGGATAGCACATACGAGATGCGCTCTGCAGAAAGGACAAGATCTAAATTTCAGATCCAATCCGAATAATTTGGTCCGATCATCTGATTGACCTCCAGGAGCCTACTCAGTGGGTTCGTGGACTTCATTTTCTGAAATTAAGAATGAACATTATTAGAACATATAAATAATTATATATTCATTTTAAAAAACATTTGATTAATGCATTTTAAATCAAATTAGTCTTGCTCTGTCAACTTTGAAAGATTATTCCCTTATTGTCTTTCAAAGTAAGAGATATACTTACCGCTATATCTCAAGCAAGAATGGGTATCTCCTCTCTATCTTTGTCACATCCAAATAATATGAGAACTTGTGACTCAAATAAAAAGAAGCGGGAACACATTCTGCCTTGCAAGTCCAACTTGTATTTCTCAATTCGATCTTTAACACCTGAGCCCACCACCCCTAAGGCGATGTTGATCCATTTTTAATTGAACCAACCATCAACAGGATTAGAACTCGCTATGTGCAATCCAATATCACCCTAATAATATGAGGACTCGATATTGGGATCTCTACCCATACGGCCTTACTCTTTCGAGAAGCAAAGAGCGCGATCCAGATGCGCTTGTATACAGGAGTTGTCACCTCGAATAGGCGTCTCCTACATACAATCCCTGGTGACGGAACCCTTCGCCTCGACGGGTGATCATGGATGTCACTTACGTGAACCTCCACCTCTTAGTCAAATTCAATAATTAATTATAATGAATCACATTCATATAATTAATTCTTCCAAGAGAAATACAAAACTATTCGCAATAGAGTGTAACAATTGGATATAATCAATTTAATCATATTAAATTAATTATATATGTAATCTTAATTAACAAACTTAAATATTACTTGAATAGAAGATTGTTGGACATGTGAGCCCACGGCGAGCCATTATGCAATAAATGTTATTGCAAATATCATTCCCTGATCTGAAATGAAGAATAATAATTTGCATAATAGGTCCCTCTGTACAATTAGGGTTATGTACCATGGCTATCTTTATGATCATACAGCTGTTGATTCAATTATTGAATCATAGAGGCTGGTGCTTGGATGAATATCTAAAGAGTTAGATTGAGGACTCATCAAGCACCGTCAAATGATTGTTAAGATGTGATCTCCAGCCTGAGTAGGAGATGGCAATCCTTTCTCACATAGGCTGATATCTGGCCGACCTCTTGATGTAGGTCCTCTGCATAGGAATAGAGATTCGGAGGTGTCAGATTAGTTAGGTCAATGGGTTGACTTAACGAGATCGAGATAACCTAAGTCCTATGTTGAATGCTGTCACAGCATAGGCACGCATCCTCTGACCGGAGACAGATGTGTTACTATATGTCTGAGTGTGTACATTTGGCAGACCAATAGGTTGATGACCTAACCAAGGTCTATACACCGGCGCGCTGGTGTGCATGTAACGGCATATGAGTAATACGATCTCTCAAAGGGATCATACAGGTTCATTACTGAACCGGAAGACATGAGCTCACTCATGAGATATTGGGAAGAATCAAATTCCGTGCACGGTCGTCTCGCTTTGGAAGCTTGACTGAATTTGTAGGTTTGATATATACTTTTGGAAAGTATATGATCAAGACCTAGGTATGATATATGCTTTTGGAAAGCTTATGATCGATACCAAATCCCAATGATCAAATGAGAAACTCAGTGATCAAACCCTGAAGAAGACAGTGTAAAATAGATCTTGATCTTCGGGTTGACCATGGGTCTTCCAGTATGCAGGATGTACAGGTATTGGGAATACCTGAGGGTGATGTGATCATAAACGATTGTATAACCATGACGCTTCCATTCCGAGGGAGTGATGAAACAGGTCTGGATTTTAGTGACTCCTTCCAGTAGAGAAGCAATATGATCTTAGTCCAAGTGTTGGACATTGATCTGAATGAGATTCAGATTCAATGAGAAGATTGGATTTGCGGTCTTGATTTAATCAAGCATCTGTGGGAGGTTCGTACGATCTGGATTTGAGACGAGATCTCAATATCCAAGTCACTATACGTGGAATAATACAATCGCCCTGTCCTTATCTCCAAGTATCTGCGGAGAAAGCACATTATTCTTGAAAGGGTTCAAGAATAATTCTTTTGATGAAATATCCAAGCAAGGACTTGATGATTAAATGAGATTTAATTATCAAGCTTAAATATGAGTATGATTCATATTGTGAAAATGATTATCTAAGATAATTAAATGGGATTTAATTATCAAGGATTAAGAGAATGTGGATAACACTATCCATGATATATGTGTGTTATAAATATTATTTATAATATACATATATAAGAGAGAGAATTTATGTAAATAGCATTTGTTAATTAATAATGTGGATTGGATTCACATTTATTAATTAATTGGAAATGCAATTTACTAATTAGTTTGGGTTGTGAATATGATTCACATAATATTCAATGGCATGATTGAAATATTCACAAATTAATTGGGAATTAAATTTGGTGAATATTTTTGTGAATACAAAATTAATTAAGAATAATAAGATAAATAAAAAGGAGCCAAAATTGACCACCCTCCATAGGTGGCGTCACCCATGAATTGTTCATGGGTGACGCCCCCCAATTTTAGGGAGGTTGGTTGACTCCATTTTTATTTATCACATTATCTCTTAATTAGTTAATGTTAAATTAAATTATGTTGATAATGTTGCAACATTTTTTAATTTAAATTAATGTTGTTGGTTTTAACCAACAACAATCATAGCCATTGATTTAGCATGGACCAAGCATAGCCTTTGGATCCATGTGTCCCATGGATTGAGATCCATTGGATCCTAAACTAATATAAATAGAGGGCTAGGGTAGCCTTCCATGGTACATCATTAAGAGTTGTACAAGGTGACAACTCTCTCTCTCTCATTCTCATTCTCGCCCTCTCTCTCTTTCTCTTCTCCATTAAGTGGCCGTCCACTTTGTGTTGAGAAAGGAGAGACTCTCGGCTTCTTCTTCGACGACTCGTGGATCTCCATCTTCTTTGGAGTTTCTTACTCTAAAGGAAGACGACGGATTTCGTTTGACGAAGTCGGGGGAGCCATCGCTTGGATCTTCATCGAGGATTGCGGGAAGGAACGTGACTCATCATCGCGCCCGCAAGTGCGTTCTTCGTGGATCGGACTTAAGATAGGAGGATCTCTACTTTGGGATCTCGCGATCACAACCACGCTTCAAGAGATATTCCTTGTACTTTGTGGTTTGATGAAACGATCCGAGAAGTGTTCTCGTGATCATGTGGTTTCATCTTTAAAGTTAAAATTTTAATTTCTGCGGCATCTAGCATCTAGTACGACTAGTTGCTCCGATTGCATACAATGCGATCGACACGCTTCCGTGATGCGCTTAAGGATTCACAATATCCTTCAAGTGGTATCAGAGCCAGGTTGAATAAGGTTTTGTATATGATCCATAGACCTTAGACGATTTGGTTCTTGAAAGGGTTGCGAAATTTTACTGCATTTCAATTTTTCGCACCTATGTAAAATTGAATTTTTCGGCTCTGTTTAAAATGTTTCAACACGAAATTTTCAATTGGATTTTGTTTCCCATTAAACAAGGAAACCATATAACTTGAGTTTACTAAATTTGGACTTCATTTGCTCAAGATATGGCTTTTTGAATATGACTATATTCACTGTTGCGGGAACTGCGGATTTGAACGTGATTGATGAGATAATTACGGTTTTAATCCGCCTTGAAATGCGTGAATTATCACTTGGGTTCTTTAATAAATCAAATAGGCAATCTTTGAAAACTGAGTTTGCATTTTTTGGATTTAAAATGATCAAGATATGTTAATTTTAGTGATTGGGGGTCACTGCTGGAAATTGACATTTTTTGATCTCGAACCTTGTGATATGTCATTCAATTATCATGATGAAAATTAATTGTTAATTTTCTGGAATAATTAGTGATAAATATTTGTGAAATATTTAAATAGATAATTATTTCATTGAATGACACTTGCCTAAACCACAATGATAAGATATTAGATCTTGATCATTGGTTTATCAACAAACATTGCTTTCATGAAAACCATAGTTTATCCTACAATTGTTGTAGGACAACATTTACATGAAAAACCCTTTTGCTTGAATAGGATTGGGGATTTGTTTAGCAAATCTCCTAATAATATAATCAAAATTGTTTTGATGTATATTATATGGTATAATTTCGGTTGAAAAACCGATGAACATCTCAAAGTACATGATGGTCTATCTGGTATTATCCTTTCCCGAGGCGGATGTGGTGCCTAGTCGGAGAGCATTGGGGTCGCGGGTTGCAACGTATGTGGTCCGTCCCACTCTCGTCGGTACTGGCCATGACAGCGGGTAGGGACTGTATAATACCGGAGACAGACAATGTGTATTTTTCTAATTATTAAAATTCGAATAATACGTATTTTGAGATAATACCTACTATTCAAGTAAAAGACAATGTTTGTTGATTGATGATTGGATTGGATGATTAATTTAATGTGATTAAATTAATTATATCCAATAAACACTCTATTATGAATAGATGTGTATTTCCCTTGGAAGAATTAATTATGTGAATATGATTCACGATAATTAATTACAATTTGAATATGAGGTGGAGGATCACATAAGTGACATCCATGGTCTCCCGTCAAGGCGAAGGGTTCCGTCGCCAGGGATTGTATGTAGGAGACGCCTGTCCGAAGGGACAGATCCTATATGCAAGCGCATCTGGATCGGGCTCTTTGCTTCTCGAAAGAGTAAGGCCGTATGCGTAGTGACCCCAATATCGAGTCCTCATATTATTGGGGCGATATTGGATTACGCATAGCGAGTTCTAATCCTGTTGACGGTTGGTTCAATTAGCAACGGGTCAACATCATCTTAGGGGTGGTGGGCCCGGGTGTTAAAGACCGATTTGGGAATGCAAGTTGGACTTGCAAGGCGGAATGAGTTCCCGCTTCTTTTTATTGGAGTCGTAAGTTCTCATATTATTGGGATGCGACAAAGATAGGAAAGGAGATCCCAGATCTTGCTAGAGATATAATGGTAAGAATATCTCTTACATTGAAAGTAATTAAGGGAATGAACTTTCAGTGTTGACAAGGCAAGACAACTTTGATATAAAAATTCCTAAATCAAAGTAAAACATGTATATAATATATATACCCTTATGCAAATTTCTTATTTCAGATAATCCTTCATGAAACCCATTCATTGTTGTACTCAATGATAACCAGTAAAAATATCTTGGATTGGACTCATGATCCAGATATTGTACTTGCAATTGGACACATAATGTATGTGGTTGCAGTGTGCAAGTTCCCTCAACATAATGAGGAAGGGCAATAAATAAGACAATAAGACATCGCCTTAGGGTTTGTATGTCTCTGTAGTCTTGATCCTTCATCGAGTGTACTTTGGAAGTCACATATCGATGGTGATCGTAATTGTCAAATAATCCTTATAAAAAATAAAAGAAGATATTTTGGCATACATATGTGCTCTAGACATTTAATCATGAATGACATGGTTCTCTCTATTATGCAGAATGGTGGCTCGAAAGAGATGATGTATTCAAAATGTTTGAATACCTACCTGAACCTAAGTCTAAGAGTTAAGATGTATGTAGATATGATGAGTGTCATCATTCTACTGTCTATACTCTGGTCATTCGTGAAGCTTCATAATATTCATATTGTATGAATTTAATGAAGCATGTATAAATGTTGAAATGCTCTTGTATTGAAATCTTTGAATTCAACATAAGAGATTCTTTGTCTTGAACAATGGTTGTTTATAGATGGAGAGAGCGCAGTGGAAGCATGGGTCGGACCCGAGTGAGAAGGAAAGTCAAAGAGTTGACATACTTCTGTGACTTCCATATCACATCAAAAGAGTTGGATGAATGCCAATGCTGCAATAAGTTGATGTGTTGATAGTATGACTATCAAATCTGTCTAAAATCCTTAGTGAAGGACTCAGATATAGCATCAGAATAATCTACATATAATCATTGACTCTGACTTTATTATTTCGTAAGATAAAGTCTGACAATTGTATCCCAATCTTCTAATGACATTTGCAATTAGTTGCATATATATATATTAGAAGATTAGAAATTTGATCTTAAGGTTTAGTAATCATCTACATGGATATTGTTGTAATTGTTGCAGCAATCTCTGTTGGATAGATAGACTTCATATTCTCAGTGGGAGAGTCCTTAGTCTTAGAGAATGTCTCTATGACCTAGATATTAGAATACCCTCATTGTTTGTTTCTAAATATTGGAAATAAACATGAATTCTGAGATAGAACTATCATAAATAGTTATGATGGATATATTTCAGATAGTAATCTAACATCTAGTGGAATCCATAAAATTAGAATATTAATGAATGGTTCATTAAGATTTCTAATACTGAAAATCAAACCTTATAAGATCAATAGGAGGATGAAGATCATTTGACAATGATCTGGCATCAAGCCTTGGATGTTTGTCTGTTGATTTGATCAATAGACTAGTAAGATATGAAACTTTAGAATGTCTAAAATTTCAAATCTTACATACTTGTGAATATTGTATTCAAAGTAAAATGTCCAATACACCCTTCTCTGGGAATGGTGTTAGATGTCAAGGTATTCAGGATCTCATACATATTGATGTATGTGGATCATCTATATCATAGTGAACATTATGGATATGTGATATCTATTGATGATTATGTATGATATGAGATTTCTTCTTTTCACATGAGAAACCTTTGAAATGTTCAAAGATTTCACAATTTTGGTTTAGAACCAAAGTTTGAAGGAAGATTAAATGAATTTTATCTAAACAAGGTAGCAAGTACCTATTAGATAAAATTCAAAGAATACCTTATGGAGATATGAATATCATTTCTATCTCACTCCTCCTGATAAACCTGAACTCAATGGAGTTGTAGGGAGATATAATTGGATCATGTGTGACATGATTTGGTCAATGATAAATTTTTTTAGCATAATTTCCTCTTAGTTTCCAGGTATATATATGTAGTAGAGACTACATTATATATCCTTAATAAGGTTCCATGCATGTAAGCTGGAATCTAGCACTTGGGAGTGCTACTTCATTAGGAAAATAAAGGATGGTATTGGATACCTACTTTATGACCTTGAGATTTTTAAAAGATCTCATCTCTGAGAATGTGATTCTTGGAGGATTGAGATTCTTGAGAATCAAGATGAAAATGAAGTGAAGGAACTCATTTAATCTTGAGATGACAATGAGGCTCCTGAAATCGGAAACTAAAAGGACAATTAAAGATGAAACATTAATACCTCTTCAAATGAGTTTGAGGATGTATTCCATGTGTTAGCCAAGTCTGACAATGATCGGACTTCATGTGATGAAGCTCTTAAGGATCATGACATGGAAAGATGGATATTAGCAATAAAGTCTAAAGTAGACTTCATATACAAGTGTTGTATGTGGACCTCGAGGATCCACCTATAAGGGTTAGACCCGTTAAGGTGTAAATGGATCTTCAAGAAGAGAGGGAACCTGATGAGAAGGTGGAGACCTTCAAAGCTCGGTTCGTAGCCATAAGCTACACATCGGAAGAGAAGACATTGCTTGCGATGAGACTTGCTCTTCGGTACCATGCTTAAACTCATCAGAATATTGCTAACCTTAGCTACACAACTTGACTATTGCATCTTCAAGATGTAATTCAAGATTGCATTCCTCTAAAGAATACCTCTCTGAGGATATTCACATGAAGTAGCCCCAGGGCTTCATGTTTGGAGAAAGTAAGGTGTGAAAGCTAAAGAAATCCATCTGTGGACTCAAATAAGCAGTTGGAACATAAGATTTGATGAAATTATAAATGTTATGATTTCAAATAGAATCTTGATGTACCATGTGAAGCTTAGTGGGAGTGCCATTGTGTTCATCGTGCTAAATGTAGATAATATCCTAATCATTTGGAATGATATAAGGATGAGAATAAGTGTTTTATAGACTGGCTATTCCATACCTTGAGATATGATCTCAAGAATACCTCTTAGATCTTAGTTCTGAAGTTGTTCAGAAGCAAAGAAAAGAGGGTATTGGGACTGTCACATTTGTAGTACACCTTGGACATATTCCATTCTTGGAAATTCCAAGAAAGGCTTCCTTCCCTTGAGATTTGGTACTGACCTATCTAAAGGGATAGCACCTCAAAGAGTTGAGGAAGTGAATGCTAGAACTGCTTGCACTTATGCATCAGTTACGAGAAGCTAAGTGTATACTAGATGTGTACAAAAGCCAGATATCTGCCATGCAGTGGGAGTAGTAAAGTGTTGCTAATCCTACTATGCAGAGAGAAATCACTTGATTGCAGTATAATAAAATCTTCATAGATGACAAGATTTTTTGAGATGGTGATCTCAAAGTCATATCTTCAAAAGCTTAAGACTTTATAGATAGAGATCTAAAAGGTCTTAACTGTGGATACCTTGAGAGACAGTGATCTTTCGGAATAAGGGTATTCTGATAAGGATTATGGAAATACTGGTTATAATAATTATTGAGCAATAGTGTCAAGGACACTATAACTGCTTTGACTAGATTGAGTATTGGTTGCATTAGATGCAACATTCGCATTGGATGCGAACACTGTTACCTAGGGATATGCAAGTGTCGTAAAAGGATTTGGCATAGTCTTTTGGGGAACAGAGTGACTGATCAACTTACCTAGCTATTTCTAAATAGCCTATGATTGTCACATGAGTGTGCGTTTAAATGATTAGCCCATTAATGGCTCTTTGGGCTAGTGGGAGATTGTTGGACATGTGAGCCCACGGTGAGCCATTATGCAATAAATGTTATTGCAAATATCATTCCCTGATCTGAAATGAAGAATAATAATTTGCATAATAGGTCCCTCTGTACAATTAGGGTTATGTACCAGGCTATCTTTATGATCATACAGCTGTTGATTCAATTATTGAATCATAGAGGCTGGTGCTTGGATGAATATCTAAAGAGTTAGATTGAGGACTCATCAAGCACCGTCAATGATTGTTAAGATGTGATCTCCAGCCTGAGTAGGAGATGGCAATCCTTTCTCACATAGGCTGATATCTGGCCGACCTCTTGATGTAGGTCCTCTGCATAGGAATAGAGATTCGGAGGTGTCAGATTAGTTAGGTCAATGGGTTGACTTAACGAGATCGAGATAACCTAAGTCCTATGTTGAATGCTGTCACAGCATAGGCACGCATCCTCTGACCGGAGACAGATGTGTTACTATATGTCTGAGTGTGTACATTTGGCAGACCAATAGGTTGATGACCTAACCAAGGTCTATACACCGGCGCGCTGGTGTGCATGTAACGGCATATGAGTAATACGATCTCTCAAAGGGATCATACAGGTTCATTACTGAACCGGAAGACATGAGCTCACTCATGAGATATTGGGAAGAATCAAATTCCGTGCACGGTCGTCTCGCTTTGGAAGCTTGACTGAATTTGTAGGTTTGATATATACTTTTGGAAAGTATATGATCAAGACCTAGGTATGATATATGCTTTTGGAAAGCTTATGATCGATACCAAATCCCAATGATCAAATGAGAAACTCAGTGATCAAACCCTGAAGAAGACAGTGTAAAATAGATCTTGATCTTCGGGTTGACCATGGGTCTTCCAGTATGCAGGATGTACAGGTATTGGGAATACCTGAGGGTGATGTGATCATAAACGATTGTATAACCATGACGCTTCCATTCCGAGGGAGTGATGAAACAGGTCTGGATTTTAGTGACTCCTTCCAGTAGAGAAGCAATCTGATCTTAGTCCAAGTGTTGGACATTGATCTGAATGAGATTCAGATTCAATGAGAAGATTGGATTTGCGGTCTTGATTTAATCAAGCATCTGTGGGAGGTTCGTACGATCTGGATTTGAGACGAGATCTCAATATCCAAGTCACTATACGTGGAATAATACAATCGCCCTGTCCTTATCTCCAAGTATCTGCGGAGAAAGCACATTATTCTTGAAAGGGTTCAAGAATAATTCTTTTGATGAAATATCCAAGCAAGGACTTGATGATTAAATGAGATTTAATTATCAAGCTTAAATATGAGTATGATTCATATTGTGAAAATGATTATCTAAGATAATTAAATGGGATTTAATTATCAAGGATTAAGAGAATGTGGATAACACTATCCATGATATATGTGTGTTATAAATATGATTTATAATATACATATATAAGAGAGAGAATTTATGTAAATAGCATTTGTTAATTAATAATGTGGATTGGATTCACATTTATTAATTAATTGGAAATGCAATTTACTAATTAGTTTGGGTTGTGAATATGATTCACATAATATTCAATGGCATGATTGAAATATTCACAAATTAATTGGGAATTAATTTGGTGAATATTTTTGTGAATACAAAATTAATTAAGAATAATAAGATAAATAAAAAGGAGCCAAAATTGACCACCCTCCATAGGTGGCGTCACCCATGAATTGTTCATGGGTGACGCCCCCCCAATTTTAGGGAGGTTGGTTGACTCCATTTTTATTTATCACATTATCTCTTAATTAGTTAATGTTAAATTAAATTATGTTGATAATGTTGCAACATTTTTTAATTTAAATTAATGTTGTTGGTTTTAACCAACAACAATCATAGCCATTGATTTAGCATGGACCAAGCATAGCCTTTGGATCCATGTGTCCCATGGATTGAGATCCATTGGATCCTAAACTAATATAAATAGAGGGCTAGGGTGGCCTTCCATGGTACATCATTAAGAGTTGTACAAGGTGACAACTCTCTCTCTCTCTCATTCTCATTCTCGCCCTCTCTCTCTTTCTCTTCTCCATTAAGTGGCCGTCCACTTTGTGTTGAGAAAGGAGAGACTCTCGGCTTCTTCTTCGACGACTCGTGGATCTCCATCTTCTTTGGAGTTTCTTACTCTAAAGGAAGACGACGGATTTCGTTTGACGAAGTCGGGGGAGCCATCGCTTGGATCTTCATCGAGGATTGTGGGAAGGAACGTGACTCATCATCGCGCCCGCAAGTGCGTTCTTCGTGGATCGGACTTAAGATAGGAGGATCTCTACTTTGGGATCTCGCGATCACAACCACGCTTCAAGAGGTATTCCTTGTACTTTGTGGTTTGATGAAACGATCCGAGAAGTGTTCTCGTGATCATGTGGTTTCATCTTTAAAGTTAAAAATTTTAATTTCCGCTGCATCTAGCATCTAGTACGACTAGTTGCTCCGATTGCATACAATGCGATCGACACGCTTCCGTGATGCGCTTAAGGATTCACAATATCCTTCAAAGGTATAATCTCAAAGTACGTATTATTCAAATTTTAATAATTAGAAAAATACACATTGATTTCTACGGCATTATCGAGTCCCTACCCGCTGCCATGTCCAGTACCGACGGGAGTGTGACAGACCGCAACCGGTGTGACCTACTACCCCAACGCTCCCTGACTAGACACTATATCCACCCAGAAAAGGATAATGCCAAATAGATCATTGTGTATTTTGAGATGCTCATCAGTTTTTCAACGAAAATTATACCATATAATATTCATCAAAACTATTTTGATAATATTATAAGGAGATTTGCTAAACAAATCCCCAATCCTATTCAAGCAAGAGGGTTTTGCATGTAAAATTTGTCCTACAACTATTGTAGGATAAAGTAGAGGCTTGCAATGTTTGTTGATGATTTCATATCAACCAATTATGATCAAGATCAACTATCTTATCATTTTGGTTAGTGAAATGTCATTCTAGGAAATAATTACCATCTTTAAATATTTCACAAATATTTATCAATAATCATTTCAAAAAATTAACAATTAATTTTCATCAATTTATTTGAATGACTATCACAAAGTTCATGATCAAGTTTGTCAATTTCCAGCAGTGACCCCTAATCACTAAAATCAGCATAGCTCGATCAATATAAAATCAAATTACGCAAAATAAGTTTCCTAAGATTGCTAATTTGATTTATGACTGAAATCAAGTGATATTTCACGCATTTCTAGGTGTATCAGAAAATTAATTAACTCATTAAACATGTTAAGATTCACAGTTCCCGCAGCAGTGAATATATGTTTATTCAAAAGGCCATATCTTAAGCAAACAGAATCCAAATTATGTAAACTCAGATTCTATGGTTTCTTTATTTAATGGGGAACAAAATGCAATTGAATATTTCGTGTTTAAACATTTTAAGCAGTGCCGAGAAATCCAATCACACAGAGGTGCGAAAATTGAAATGCGATAAAAAACTTTCACGACCTTAACGAAACCCGAGTCGTCCTAGGTTTACAGATCATATAAAAAACATTTCCGACCTAAGGCTCTGATACCACTTGAAGGATACGGGTAATCCTCAAACCCATCGTGGAAGCGTGAAGATCGCATCTTATGCGATCGGGGCGACTAGTCGCTAGGTGCAGCGGAATTTAAAAATTTTTAATCAAAGGATAAAACCACATGATCCCAAGAATGTTTCTTGGATCGTTTCATCGAACCAAAAGTATTACAAATACCTCTTGAAGCGTGGTTGCGATCACTTGATCTCTAAAGCAAGAGATCCTCCTGGCTCAAGTCCGATCCACAACGATGGCACTTGCGGGCGCGATGATGAGACGTGTATTTCCCGCAATCATCGATGAAGATCCAAACTTGAATCTCCTGATTTTGTCCGATCCTTCTAGTGCAAGCAGCTCCAAAGAAGACGGAGATCCACGAGCAATCGAGGCGGCAACACGACGACGTAGCTACGATTGCAATTCTCTCAAGGTCTCAAGGTGGACGGCCACCCTTAGAGAGAGAGATGGTGTGAGAATAAGAGAGAAAGAGAGAGAGAGAGAGAGAGTAGATGTGTACAATATTGTGTATTTTCAAAGGACTAGGGTTGCCCTCCTTATATATTAGTTTGGGAGTCCATGGATCACAACCCATGGGAAACACAAAATCAATGGTTAGATTGATATGCATTTTTAATCAATGGTCATGATCATTGTAGTTCAAAACAACAACTTATAAATTTATATTAAATTAAATATATGTTACATTATCATCAACATAATTTAATTCAACAAAATCAATTATCACAGGATAATAATAAAAGAGATAATAATCCACTCTAAAAAGGGGGGGCGTCTCCCATGACCAATTCATGGGTGACACCACCTCTTTTTTGTGGATTATTTTTATCTTCCTTTTTATAGTATCTCATTATCTCTTATTTGCAACAATATTTATTGCAAATTTATTCACTAAATTAATTCCAAAATAATTAGTGAATATTTTAATCATGCCAATAAAAATTTGTGAATCATATTCACAACCCAAATAAAATTGTAAATTACATTTCCAATTAATTTCTTAATGTGAATCCAATTCACATTAACAATTAATAAATGCTATTTACAAAGGTGCTCTCCCTCTAATATATTGTAAATCATATTTATAACATATATACTGATAATATGGATAGTATGGATAGCACTATCCACAATCTGCATTTCCTTGATAATTAAATCTCATTTAATTATCTTGGATAATCATTCTCAAAATATTAATCTTATTCATATTATTCTTGATAATTAAATCTCATTTAATTATCAACATCTTGTTGCTTGGATACATAATTCATCAATAGAATTATTCTTGAACTCCTTCAAGAATATTATGCTTTCTCCGCAGATACTTGGAGATAAGGACAGAGCGATTGTATGTTCCACGTATAGTGACTTGGCTGTTGAAATCTCATCTGAAATACAGATCTCACGGACCTCTCATAGATACTTGATTACATCAAGACCGAAAATCTAATCTTCTCATTGCATTTGTATCTCATTCAGATCAATGTCCAACACTTTGCCAAGACCAGATTACTTCTCTACTGAGAGGAGCTACTAAAATCCAAACCTATTTCATCACTCGCTTGGAATGGAAGCGTCATGGTTATAAAATCATTTATGATTACATCAACCTCAGGTATTCCCCAATACCTGTACATCCAGCATACTGGAAGACCTATGATCAACCTTAAGATGTAGATCAATTTTACATTGTCATCTTCATGGTTTGATCACCAAGTTTCTCAATCTTGGTCATTGGGGATCGGTATCGATCATATGCTTTCCCAAAGCATATATCATACCTTCAAATTCTTTTCATGCTTCTAAAGCACGATGACCATGCATGGAATTTGATCGGTCCCAATACCTCATGAGTGAGCTCATGTCTTCCGGTTCACAAGTGAACATGTATGACCCCTTTAAGAGATCGTATTACTCATATGCCCTTACATGCACACCAGCTCGCCAGTGTATAGATCTTGGTTAGGTCATCAACCTATTGGTCTACCAAATGTACACACTCAAACATATAGTAATACATTTGTCTCTGGTCAGAGGATGTCTGCCTATGCCGTGACAGCATTCAATCATAGGACTTAGGTTATCTCGATCTCGTTAAGTCAACCCTTTGACCTAACTAATCTGACACCTCTGAATCACTATTCCCATGCAGAGGACCTGCATCAAGAGGTCGGTCAGATATCAATCTTTATGAAAAAGGATTGCCATCTCCTACTCAGGTTGGAGATCATCTCTTAATAACATTTGACGGTGCATGATGAGTCCTCTATGTAACTCTTTAGATATTCATCCAAACACCATCCTCTATGATCCAATTAATGAATCAACAGCTATATGATCATCAAGACGGCCACAGTACATAACCCTAATTATAAAGAGGGACCTTATAGTACATTCATTCATTTAATTTCAGAAAGGGAGTGAAAAAATCAATAACTTTTATTGATAAAACATATATATTACAATAACATTTATTATAAGAATGGTTCGCCTCTGGCTCACGTGGCTAACAAAGATAAAAAATGTATATTCTATTTTCTTATGTAATTTACATATGTATACCCATGTTATAAAATAATCTAAATTACTCAAGCTAGGGATCGAACTAAAACAGGCATGGTAAGTAATTAGGCATGTAACAACGTTTATCCATGAAAAACCCAAGTGCATGCACTATATCGGATTAAAATATCGTTAGCATTCCCACGCATGGATCCGATGCATAATGAGCATTAGGCTCATGAAAAAATTATGTTTGTCAATTTCAGATGAAGACAGGGTTGATCACATATTCAGGATCGTGCTACGGACCCCCCTCGGGATTCCTGACATTGTATGATCCAATCAAGGAAGAATTAGAGGATATCTGTATGCTCACAGGAACTGTTGAGATGCTACTTTAAATTCTTAGAGTAGTTTTTTAAAAAGTATCGTAGTAAGAGTTGTATTAATGGAACTTCCCATTTTAATGGATGTTATGGACTATATTTAAATTTGATATTATTTTCTGCTCATTGATTGACATGCATGTTTTTGGTAACGATTCGATCGTGCGATCTACTATTGCATTTTTCTGCCGGTCGGCATGACCTGCTCTATTACAGAGGAGGACCTACTGGAGGGGGCAGGGTTGGTGAGGAGGAGGTGGTTGGAGGAGGGCCTGAACGGGGTGGGGCTTGGGAGGAGAGGCGGAGTAGAGGAGGAGCGGAGGAGGGCCTGGACGGGATGGGACTTGGGAGGAGGGGGCAGAGCAGGAGGAGCGGAGAAGAAGGAGGTTGTCAGAGGAGGGAATAAGAGTAAATTACATATCTACTCAAGTTAGTTATTGTAATTACCTTTGTGTACCAAAGCTTAACGTCCGTTGAGATGTAGATAGACGGTAACTAACCCAAGGACCACAAGTGATAAATGTGAAAGAAGTTGGGGGCACAAATAATATTCCAACAGAAGAGAGGCATAACTGATATTGCAATATCTCAGATGATCACAAGTGATAGAAATCCTTTATCATATATATATATAATTAATTGATAAGAATGAAAGATAAATCTCATTAGTCACTTAATAATTATTTTGTTTATTATTTCTCTCATGACTTTTATCTAGGGTAATGCAATCAGAAAGACTTTAAAATCTTGTTTTTTGGACTTATTTGAAATTCAAACACCAAACTAACCCAACAGCAAACGGTAACCCAATGTTAACCCAACAGCACGCCAAACCTAACCTGCGTTTTCATTCCCACCTGTTCAACCCATTGCACTTCAGTCACCGTTCAAAGCCAAGAAATATATTTGAACCGTCGATCTCGATTCCCGTAAACAGGCACCCCCCCTTCAGGTCGTCCCCCCAACCGCATACATTCATCCTTGTCTCCTCTACCCATACCTCTACTGACTCTCCCTTTCTTTCATCTGATCTCCTCTCCCTCGATTAACCTGCGGCTAATCCGATCTCGTGAAGGTGTTGTCAGCATGCAATCTACGTGTTGATCACCTTTATAGAAGGTTTCATTGGATATTCACCGTTCTTCATTACGGACCTGAGCAGTTACTCATGATTTTTTCTTCTTTTCATAGATTATAAATTTTGTTTTGCTGTTTTTATTACCCTTTTCCGTCTTTTATATACTGCGTTTTTCTAATATTTTTCGTATATATTCAGTGATCTTTATTAATATACTATTATTTTGATGTTCTTTACCAGTCTAATGTTCGTTCCGCTCTCAATTTCATGCATCAGAATGGCATTCGGCTTCGACCCCCATTTTTTGTCTTCATTACTTTTAACTTCGTGCGATCAAATATGCAATCGTTCGAAGTACAATCCAAACGAGAACGGTGATTCTTTGTTTTATACTGTTTTGATCTGTTCTGTTCCCTTTCATGATTTATACGAAGATTTTTGCTTCCATGAGCAGTCTTTGAGACATAGGCTCCGACGGATCACTCGCATGGCAGGTCACTCCGCCTTAATAAAAGTTGATCACTTCCATGGAAAACGTTCGGATCAGGCCTATGGATTCAGACGGGCTGCCGAAGGTCGAAGTGCCGACCTTGTGCCATTCGAATGTAATTTCGATATCTCAAATATCTCTTGACGGATCAGCCGACCGCCCCACCAAAGGTAACGACTCTGATCTTTGCTTTTCCCACCTTCCTCACCCAGCAAAACAGGTGACACTAAGCAGATTGAGTGTAAATTCAAATATCGGATTATTAACGAAAAAATTGACTCGTGTTGGATTAAAACCCAAGATCCCGTATCTTCTCCAATGAAAAGGGATAGAAACTCTTGGGAAAAATACGTTTGAATCTTCAGATAAAATCCACTCCAATCAGTGGTGGTTGTTAGATTTTAGACGGGCTCAAAACCCCTGAAATCACCAATCCTAATTTCCAGTTTCGAACATCCCCCTCGCCTTGAGTCAAAAATTCCCAAGAGACCTAAAGGGCTTCTCGATTTCTCCAAAATTTTATAGTCAAAATCGGTCTGTTACAGTTCCGGCAACTTCAAAATCAAAAGAATCAAGTGGCGATCAAAGACCTTGAATGTTAATATCTTTCAAACATGCATATGACTATTCGGATAAGATGTTATTCCCGTATTCTAAACAATATCACACTATATGGGATTATTAGAGTCGGTTCCTTCGCAAAATGCCTAATACCGAACGGATACTCCTGGCCATCCATTCATAAAATTCCAGACACTGCCCGATGCAACTCCAAAAATTACATTCTCCCCGATCGAGGAGCTGAAAGGATGACGTAGTGTAAAACCCCAAAAAAAATCACAGTCACTATCCTAAAATTTCAAGGGAGCAGAACTATGGCAGACAAATCCCTTCATGTTCTCCGGGGGGAAGGGGGGTCCGGGCGTGGGAGGCTGCAGCGGCCTTCGGGGGTCCGCGGGTGGGAGGCCGCAGCGGCCTCCGAGGGAGGGGGGGGGAGGGGGTCCGGGGGGGGAGGCCGCAGCGGCCTCCGGAGGGGAGGGGGTCTGGGGGTGGGAGGCAGCAGCAGCCTCCGGGGGGGAGGGGGGTCCAGGCGTGGGAGGCAGCAGCGGCCTCCGGGGGAGGGTATCCGGGGGTGGGAGGCTGCAGCAGCCTCCGGGGGGAAGGGGGAGGGGAGGGGGTGCGTGGCCTCCGGGGGGGGGGGGGGGGGTTGCGTGGAGGCCGGGGCGGGCTCCGGGGGGGGCGTGGAGGCCGCGGCGGCCTCCGGGGGGGGTGCGTGCAGGCCGCGGCGGCCTCCGGGGGGGGGTGCGTGGAGGCCGCGGCGACCTCGGGGGGTGTGGCGGCTGCGGCGGCCTCCGGGGGGGTGCGTGGAGGTCGCGGCGGCCTCCGGGGCGGTGCGTGGAGGCCTCCGGGGGGGTGCGTGGAGGCCGCGGCGGCCTCCGGGGGGGGAGGCCGCGGCAGCTCCGGGGGAAGGGGTGTGGAGGGCCGCGGCGGCCTAC